>SSNR01000015.1:442947-492392 GCA_006937965.1 Callopanchax toddi
GGGGGGGGGGGGGGGGGGGGGGGGAGCAACTCAGCTTTTTTCTTTATACTACAGGAGAAGAAAGTGGGTCCACGCTGAAGGCGTACTTTTACTGAATATTAACACAACTCCAGTTTACTCCTCACAGAACGGAGCTGAAGGAGAATCCTACAGCTCCTGGTAAATTTCTGGCCACCTTTGCTGGTTAATTTCAGATCCCGTTATCATCCTGTCCAGTGGAATTTGTACTTTCATAACACATGTGATTGAAAAGCAATGCTTCAGCTGAATACAGACTGGCAATCTGTCGGCTGCTGTAATAAAACTTGGGGCTTCGGGCGCCGATATTTATTTTGAAATAATAAGAATTGCTTCATTCTTTACCGGCGTTGCCATGGCAATACTGTCTTGTAGCGATGTTATATTGATTTAGAAAGTGGACAGTAATATTTCTTTTCTGTTATTCAGTTTCTGAGGGTTGATTTCTAATTTCCAGCTGGAGATTACTTTTAGATGTTCCTTAAGTCTTTTCACTTTTACAAAGGAATGCAATTTGCTCTTTTGTATTTGCCATTTTCTCAGCTTATTGGTTTGCTCTTACTTCAAAATTAAACTCGCCCATTTCAAATACAGAAATTACGTCTCGTTTTTTTTTTGTGCTCTAGGCCTTGAAGAATATTACAAACGCGCTGCTTTGTGTGGCGTTTCTTAAATCGGGGTCTTTATTTATTTAGCTGTTTTTTTAGAGGTGCCTCTACTGTAAACACATGGTGCGACTGTGTGTTTCAAACAGGTGTAATGTGTGCAAATCCAGCCTTTCTCTGCTCTAATACATAATCTGCATATTTAATCGTTACCGTGATGTACCACGCGGTGACCAGTAACACGCTGATCAACCCAAAGCTGCTCTGGCTTTTCGTTTTAACTAAGCTTAAGAAAAATTGTGCCATAAAACCGCACTATTACAATTTTCAGCTGCGAGTGTTTAATTCCATCTAATCTGAGTCTGATCTCACAGTTGCAGAATTCTCGCCAGAGACAATTTCGTCTGTCACTACTAAAACCTCTAAGATCCCTATCAGCCCCGATCGTTTTCACATTTACAAGTGCAGCAGATCTGTATCATTTTCATGATCTAAGTGGAATTCAAAGGGCCCAAATTGAGACATGAGAGACCCGTTTTAGCGAGCGCACCCACCTGCCTTCGATGTAAATGGCTGCACTCATCAGTGTGGTGCACAAACTCAATTATGCACTCTTGAGCTGTAAGAGCATCCCTTTTATTACTGCTAGAGGCCACATGCTCGCCATGTTATCGTACAGATTCCCCGTAACAAGATGTGTGGTTGCGACACACATCACAGGGAGCAGATGATCCCTGCTGTGTCACACCAAAACCCGATCCACTGATTTTTACTCACTCGACATGATATTTTTTCTAAAGCAAAGACACATCTCTGGTATTCAGTCAAGTTGTGTGTGTAGAAATTGAAAAATGAATCAATCCAAGGGCAAAGATTAGACTGAAGTCTCAGTTTTCACAAATACGCTCACAAGTTGAGATGAATCAATACGTTAAAATACGCTAAAGGAAACCTAACGATCAGATCATCTGCAATAAAAGACTGAAAGCTGGCAAGAATAAACAAATATTCATATATGAAAGGGTTTTTGTGTGTTTGGAGCAGGTCTTTTTGTGACCTGCTGCTGCAAAGCAGAAGCAGTTTGACAACATTCATGTCAAAGTGTAAAAAAAAGAAATACAATGCTTCAGATTTCCTGTAACGTCTCATCGGCCTCTGATACACGTTGTTTAGTTATTTACTGAACGCTTTCTGTTACACTTTGCTCTCTGAGGGAGAATTCTCTATCATTACAGGCTGCAGAAAGAAGAAATGTGAGAAGACTGACTTGTTGCAAAGATGAGCGGATGTCTAAAGTAGAACGTTATCAGCTATGGTTCTACAGCAGCTCAGTTCTTGATTTCAGTTAAACTAATTTAGCAAATGTACAAACTAAACCTTTAATTATCTCATAGAAACAGATAGTTCAGTGTGAAGTGAGTTTTCTCTTAAATGTTACCACGACGTGCGTTTAAAGTAGCTACTGACCGAGGCTGGATTTTTCTCACTTTGATCATTATTCAGACATTTTTCAGGGAGCATTAGTACAATTATTAATAATTATGGTATTTGAATAGATTATATTTGCAATTTATTAAAAAACTACAGTCTGAAAAGCAGTAAAGGAAATTTTTTACAGTTGCTGTGTTAGTAAGGTCAACTAGTGATAGTAAAATGCAATTTTTATAAAATAGTGTCTGTTGCGAAAACAAGTGATGATATATTTTTACCATAATGATCAAATAAGCACTGCATGTGTTTTTATAATTGGTTTTCTCTCACAGCTGTTTTCATCAGTTGACAAATGACTGCAAAATGAACCAAAGTTAAAATAACTAGTTCATGCAGGCTAAAAGGTCTGATCACATTTTAAGTATAAATTACTCTCAAGCTGTATCTATAAGGATATGTGTTTATATTTGTTATTTTAACTGGACAGGACAGCTAATGATTTCAAATGATTCATTATAAATGGTTTAATTTCAATTCATCGCTGATTTTTAAATCACTCAGTAGCTCAGCAGTTGGTTTTGTTTCAGCATTTTTCATCCACACTGCCAAGGTTGCAATATTTTAAAGAAAAGTTCTAATTCATCAAAAATAATGAACTTATGCCATTGTTAGTATGAAAAAAATAAATAAAGGGCTTTAAATACTAAGAGATCAAAAATAATTTTCATGTTTTTTTCTCTAATTTAATTCAAGACACCTGCAGAAACAGTATTAAACTCATATATTTGTTATATTTTTTGAAAAGTCCCAGATCACCTGTAAAAAGTCCAGATCTTTACTCAGTCTTTGTTTGTTTCTGACTCTTCCTGTGTGAAGGATCACTTTGTTTGTGTGTTTGTAGCTGATCGCCTCTAGGGGCTGCCAGTGAGTCTCAGTCCAACTCCACACTAGTCCTAATACCCAGATTTCTGCAGGTCAGTCATCATAAAATAAACTTTGAACCTCAGTGGAAATATCTTTGTTTACTCTCTTTTAGATGTAATACAACTTTTCTCAACTCTTTACCTTCTTCTTATTTGTGCATTTAGTTATATAAAAAACATCAGGTCAATGTAACACTAAACCCATAAAAATGCATGAACAAGTCATATTTCGAGCTTAAAGTGAGTGTTTTTGATTAACAGGAAGTGTAATTTTAAAATAATGAAGCCATGAAACTAAATAAAAGCCTCGTTTGATTGAGTTAAACTGCTTGAAAGTAGAGACGAGGAGGATGGAGCTTTTCCAGTTTCTTCTGATATTAAAATGGTCTGGTTGGTGAGTAGAAAAGCCCGGGGTGCCTTCTCGTAAATAAGAGCCAATTTGCTGAGAACTAACCTCTTATTAAATGACCTTCAGTAAATAAAATCTTAAATAGCTAATTAAAACCTGTGATTAAAGAGGGTTGTTCTTTGTCCCTGAAGGCTAATAGATTAGGTTTTGGTCATTGGAGTTGATGATTTAATCAGCGCTAAAGCGTGATGTTTGTCGCTACAGATTCGGAGGTAAATGCTCAACGCCATTCAGTTTCAGTGAACTTATCGTGAACTTCAGCTCATTTCACAAACCTTAAACTCCCCTCCTCCCACTCCGGTCCCACTTCTTTTCATTTTATTCCAATTCATTTGACCAGTTCTCTCCGGCTGAATGGCCGTTTGATTTTAGCCAATAACAAGAATTACTCCTAGAGGGGAAAAAAGTGGGGTCATTTCTAATATGATGAGGTGATATTAAGTGTTAAGAAGGAATTCATTAAAGCCATATTCATAATGACACATCAATAGCATTTCTCTCTGGAGAGCCGTAAGACGGCTGAGTTTACCCATCCCACATGACATCAGCGCTGAATCTTCATAAAAGGCCTCTTCTCTGAGCGCGGAGCCACCCAACCACCCTCATTATTTACCCCATCAGGTGTGGGAGTGGGGTAACTTGAATGACACGCTGCCAAATAACTGCCCCCTGTGGGGAATTTGCATTATTCAAGATTAAAGAACCTCACACACAGTGCGTCGCAGTATGGTGTTCCTTCTTCCCCTCCATTTTCACCACGCCGAGGACCCTGAATGGCACACCTGTCTCCTGGCATATCCTTTGAAATAACAAGTGTGCAGTAATTGCTGGGGAGTGGGAAGGGTTTTTTTTTTGTGCATCACTTCCTGACCTCATGAGTGACAAACTTTAGAGGGCTACATTTACTCCTCTCAGAATGCATTTTTAATGTGGAGTGAAGAAGTGTTGGTGCATTTTGTTCTGGATGGCAGAAAGTGGCTGTGACAGGTCTAATGGGTTTTTATTTTGATAGGCAGGGTTAGAGCTGGACCGCATCTTCTATGGAAGTTTACAAGCTTCAAATAGATTCATCTTTTTCTACTTGTTTTGGTTCATTCAGACTGGATGAGGTGTCGGTTGAACTTGCATTTTAATTGAAATAAAAAGAGGTAAAGTGGTCAGGTTTGTAAAAGTTGAGCCGAGATCCCATTGGGCGGCGACTGTTACCGGTAGTTTGATTGTGAGGAAATCTGCCAATTTTCAGTAGAAATTAGAGATGTTCTATGAAATGTTGCTGCTGATTGGAGTAAGCCAATTATAAGCCTGATTGGTTTGGTGATCTGACTTAAAAATCTGATATTTTAAATCATCTTGGGGTCTTTAAACACACAAATTGAAAGTAGAAATAATAATGAGGCATTTTGCTCATCTGTGAACTTATAAAGTGCTAATCCATGCTAACGTTAATGTTAACTGTTCATTAATCTGCAAGTTTTTACTTCCAGAATCATAATTTGTAAGTTGATCAGAAATTGGAAAAAATACTTGTAATCTGTGTTGAACTTTTTTAAGATGACTCAAGAGCAAAAACTGGTATCAGCTGATCAGAGGACAAGAATCAGAAACTTGCATCAGTCCAAGAAGGTACAACACTTTTGTGAGAAGTTTTATATGTACCCGGGTCACGCGGGGCATATGATGAAATTGCAAACAATTTTCAAATTTTCTTATTGCAGTTTAGTCAAACATCATCTTAATTATATCGTTTGAAAAATATACTTTACGTTTGGTCTCCAATTTAGCCGCCAGCCCCTCCCAAAGTTGTCTCGTACTTGCTGAAACTTAAATAAAAAGCAGTTGAGAATGATTTGAGACTTATTCAAGTCTTTTTCCAGACGTTTGCAACAACATTGCAACTATTTGGAGGACGAATGTGCCATAACTTTTCCAACATGCTCAAAATTACATGTCAACGTGGTTCTGCAGCTCACGAAAGTAAAATAAGAACGAACGTTCCGAGAAATTTGGGAAACCCAGCAAACTTTTCTCTCCATCAGCCACAGTCGGGTGAGGTCCTCACTTAAATACCTCAGATCAACCTGAAAGTCCCTCAGCACCTCACTAACAGCTGGATGGATCTTCTCGGTCTACCAGCACTTTGATAACCCTCCTCCTTCACAAGAGCTCTCCTGGGTTCATTCAGGGCAAAACTGCATGATAAAAAAAATCACAAATGTTTTGTGTCCCGTCTCCTCCCCCTCCCCATTCATCTCATTACCTCATTTTCCTTCCCCGTCTCACTCTTCCTAACTCCCATTTCTGCTGTTGACAGCCCCACCTTGTGTAGCTCCAAACTCAACCTACTACTGAGCAACCAAGTGCTGGAACATGTCGCCTTCTGTAATAATTTGGAAACTCTGCCAGTTTCATGTCTTAAAAAAACAGGAGCAATGAATTTAATTAGAAAGCTGTTGCATATCTCTGTGATACATTTCTTTTAATTAACCCCATGTGAATAAATTAAAAATAATAGGGGGCTGAAAAGTGTGGAAAAAAACACCCTAATGAAGTTTCCCGTTAATTGGGATGGAGTCTGGAGCCAAACCACAGCGAGCAGTGAGCACAAGGAGCTAACAATGCCTTCTGTAAGCCTCAGAAAGGGACCCAGGGCCCTCGTGCTGACTTCAAGTGTAAGAAATGCACCTCTGACGTGATGGAAATGACCGCGGGCTGGGAGAAAAGGCAGTCCTGTTCTAGGCCACTCTGCTGAGACTCCCCATGCCGCGCTTGAAGCCCGGCCAGTGTTATTGCAGCCCTAATGCGGCTGACTCATTTGGAGCGGATCAGGAGTAATTATGGTAGGGAAAGTGGCTGCCGACCATGGGGGTCAGGACACTTGTAACATGTGAAAAGAGCAATTATTCCAGGAGACAAAACCCTCCCTTATCCCGGCCAGTGCCAGGGTCAATGCAAGGGACGGCTGGGCTTCGTTTCAGCGAGGCTTATTAGCCGCAGCAAGCTGCAAAGTTTGAGCAAGTGCATCTTGTTAATGAACAGTCCCTTGCACCCGCTCTGTCTGCTCCCTCTCCCACTTACTGTGGGTGTTAATTATGTCATAATCATAGCAGGCATACAGTCTCAGAAATCACCTCACAGACCCCGGCATTCATACACAACCATCTGGAAAAGCAGCATGCCGTACAGTCATACAGAAGGCTCTTAGAGCAAATTAGAAAGAGAAACACACAACCGGCTTGAAATGTAATATTGACTTGTATAAAAACTACCTAATTTGAGAGGCAGAGTGTATGCATTTGTGCTCATGCATGTCTTATTCTTTACTCCTTCCATATGCTCAACCTAACGACAGGAACATGAATCAGTGCTCTTTGTTTATCACTGAGAAAACGTTCATCAGGCAGCTTTCAGCTGACATGTATTCCAGTTGATATTATTACCAGATGTCTTGTATTTTTGCGTTGGTGACAGGGAAAAAAACAGTGTTTTGGGGAGTTCAAACGGGCTGATTTCTGCACACAAAAAGCAAAACATCTGCATCAGATCTCTATTAACCTCGGTTATAGACACCTTGGCCCAGGGACAAATTTTATTTGGGTTTGCCACGGTCACAGCATTTACAGTCGTGGCTGAAACACACAGGCCTTGGGTTAAATACACGCGGAGGCTGACAACTTCAGACTGAGATTTTTGTCCAATTTAAAGTATAGAATGTAACATAACATGTGCAGTGGTTTGGTAATGAAATGCAGCAGTTAGGAGATTCATTGCATGTCATAAAGATCTGATGTCTTGTGCAGCATTGCTTTGAATTATTAGACGATACTGGTGATGAAGATGATGACAAGTGCACGTGTTCCAGAATAATGTGTGATGTGGTGATTAATTTCCCTCCATATCTCAATCTGTGTATTCACCAAGCCGGTGGCTAGCATTTTTTTTATTCAGTGCAGCTGGAAGTTGGAATTATAGGGGCCCCTGAGAGAAAGACCCACCAGCTTCCACCTCCCTCCCCATGCATCA
The DNA here is from genome assembly GCA_006937965.1 of Callopanchax toddi. Taxonomy (NCBI): domain Eukaryota; kingdom Metazoa; phylum Chordata; class Actinopteri; order Cyprinodontiformes; family Nothobranchiidae; genus Callopanchax; species Callopanchax toddi. The sequence goes on from SSNR01000015.1 coordinate 450,354, forward strand.
GGAGGGCTGTGTAATTTTCATCGAGCTCCTTTACCTCCCAGTGAACCAGCAACGTCGGCATTACACCGTGGCGTCGCAGCTTTTAATTGATTGGGAGGCATTTAACGAAACGCAGATGCAGATGTAACCGCTTTGCCATTAAAAGTTAACTAAAAGAGCAGCTGGTAACATGAATAGACTCAATTAGAAAGTTAATTTAATTAGAATTGACAAAAACAAGTGGATAGTTGATTAACAAAACTAGTTAGAAAGTATGTTTTAGAAGCATCAATCATGCAAAAAAAAAAAAAAAAACATCAACAACCAGTCACAGGATTCATAAGAAACTTGATTTATGACGGAACACAAAAAAGCATTTTCCAAAATGAAATAAAAAATAGAGGCTTGTAGTGACTGCATTTTTCTGTTCCCAAACATCTCCTGTAGTGCTGTGTGCAGTGTATTTTCTCCTAAAAACTTCAATATATATATATATATATATATATATATATATATATATATATATATATATATATATATATATATATATATATATATATATATATATATATATATATATATATATATATATATATATATATATATGTGTGAAAAAGGTTAGTGGACTGATTTGGTTGTTTTGATAGCTGTAAAAATGGAAGTGTAAATAGGGTAACAGAAATCGGATGCTATCTATAATGAAAACGCGTGCTCTGACAGAGCGCTCGGGCTGAGCAAAAAACTAACTGTACATATTCTTTTAAGATGCAATCTCAAAGAAGGAGAGATGACAGGGCTTTACACACGGCACTAATGGCAAATTAAATTCCCCCCTTTAGGAAGGATATTTGGCAGGACAAGTGCCGTCTTTCCACTTTGAGGGGTAAAAATGCATCCCTTGTTGGAGGAATGAATTGTGATGTGGAGAGGCATGCTTTTGGTGACATCAAATGACACCGGAAGGTCAGCAGCACTTGTATCTGTTAAATGGAATGGATTAAGTGGAGGCTGCCTCCTAGTCTGCTGCTTCCTTTCATAATGCTGCTTTTCTTTCTGGGTGGTGCCAAGAATCGGAGGTTCTGTTCTACTTCAGCGTTTTGCGGAGTGGTGACAGGTGCAGGAAAATGTCTCACGGCATTAAGAGGAATTGAAAAGACATTTACTTTACACAATCACTTTTCTTTTGTCACAGTTTTTTTCCCCTATTGTTTGGTGGGTTTTGGGTACTGCATGCAACACTCCTGTTCAAGTCGTTTTCAAGAAGATGCATTGTTAGAAGGCATCAAACTTGTGTTTGTTCTCAGCGATGACTTCCAGAAACGAGGAATCCGTTGAATATGAAAACTGCTCTCCTGGCAGGTATTAGATGTTCAATCGCTTACAAAAAAATCTCCAGGACTGAAGGACCTGACGTGTCGAAATAAATGTCGGACTAACTGCAAACATGGAACCTGAGGCATATCAGGCGCAAACTGTGGTGTCACTTTAATGATGCTGTGCAGAGTTTTAAACATCCAACGATGGCCGTGAGCAGCACACGGTTCCTCCAGGATAGGTTAAGCTTTGTCCTTTTCAAATGTGATGTAAAACACACACAAATATGTTTAAGGAGTGTGTAGCGGGTGGTGGTCTCAACCAATTAGGAGTAGTTCTCAGGAGGTGGAGGAACGACCTTTTTGTGTAATTAGTTCTCTTATTTAAAGCAAAGATTTTGAGTAGAATAACTAATTAGGTGTCATAAAAGGCAAATTAAAGATTTTTGTGATCCTTGAGGGAATTGCAACTCTTCCCCCCCCCCCCTTTCTGCTTAACACAAGCTCAGAATCACACGTGTACACACACACACACGCACACACAAGATCTCGCCTCATTAAGACTGTTTTTAGTTCTGTAGAAGCCTGTCAGGCGAGCGCTGTTGGCATACCTGCAGAGAGCTCCCCTAACAAGCCATGAAATACAGGTAGAGGAGTCCGCCCTTAGCCAGTGTGGCTTGAATTTGAAGCTTTTTAGCTTCATTTACACTGAACATTGGTATTTATAGCAGGTTTTGTGATCCTAATGCCGCAGCTTCAAGGGGTCTGTTTTGGGGAGGGAGGGAGATGAGGGAGCTGGAGGGCAGGCAGAACACTAATTGATGGCTCCCATCACTAGCACCGGACCAATTAGCCTCTCCTTTCTACTTCTGATAAAGAAATAAGACGGCTCAACACCACTGGAGCACTCGTTGACATACAAACTAGAGCCATAAATTTGACTAACAAGCTCTCAGATTTCTTTCAACTTGTATTTATTAAACGGAAAATGCTAATTAAATCACATTCATAACTATATTGATGTGTGGATGGATGAGATTTCCAGGACGAGTCTGGACACCGTAAACCCTTTTAGGTGTATGCGGACGAGTCACAAAGTTAGGGGGGCGAAAAACGGATTTTCTATTCTGAACAACTCCTTCTGAAAAAGTGGTGTAAGGTTTTTGTGCAGAAGAGCAAACTCAATAAACTTCGCAGAGAAAAACAGCACAGAGTGAATCAGTACCCTCTTACCCGCTGAGGTTGTTTTTTATCGCTCAGCAAAGCAAAAGCCAAATAGCAGGTCTAACTACACAATACGCCGTCGCCACTCTGCATACTTTCCTGCCAAAACGTTGGAAATAAACTTTATCTGGACTGCACCGCATAATAAATCAGTGAGATTTCATATAAAACTTTGTATTTTGTGTAAAGTAGGCCTTTAGAGCTACTCAGACACACTAAATGTTGGCCTAACCCCCCCTGTGTCACTGATGTCCAGCCCATTTTTTCCAGTCTTTTATTTTTTTTAGAGGAGAGAGACAAATGTGTTTTGAAAGTAGAGTTGCAAGTGGCGTCCACTGTGTGTTCTTTTAGACGGATCAATAGCTCAGTGTGTGAGAGAGTGTCTTAAGAGCTGTTGTCTTGTGCTTTCAGCTGTGGCAGACCTGTTAGTGCTACAGAGGGGAGCTACGCACCCCTGCCTCCGTACCAGCAGTGGCCTGAGGGGGGCTTTTAGTCCAAACACAAATGTCAACCACACGTAGACTATTAGTGTTTAGTGCAGTTATTAAATGGACTTTATTTGTCCTTTAGGAGGCTAAAAGGCGCACTTAAAGGGGACCTGCGTGACAGCAGGGCAATTTGCGAGTTTGGTAACTTAGGCTCGCTCATTGCAGACACATGAGTACAGATAAGTGTAAAAGGAGGAAAGGCTGTAATGTTCAGAGAGTTGAGAGCGTTGTGTGTGTGTGTGTTTGAGGTTTGTGTGTGTATGTGTGTGTGTGTATGTCCCTCTATGAAACACACAGAGTGAGTGTATGCTAAAAGGCACTTAGGCCATAACATATCTCACTGGGGTCTGGTAGCAACGTTTTTGTGGTCAGAGGCTTTTTAAAAGGTTAATGTTAATCTATACCAAACAAAGCCCATGAGGAGCTTTTACAGCTGTGGACAGTTGAGTGAAATGGGTTTTGATGAAATGGTAGGTAAGTAACATGCTACACAGCTTGTTGTAAATACCGCAGTAAGCTAAATACGCATTGTGTGTGTGTTGTTGTTGTTTTTTCTCTGAGAAATTCACGAGACGTTCCCCTTTCCTCTGAAGCCCACAGCCAGCGATCATGTAACTTTTGTAATACAGCATGTTCCCCATTGAACAAGTGAGTCGAGGCGTTGTCGTCCAATGTGACCTGGGTGCCTATCTACATGGAAGAGTGTTTTCTTTAATGCATATGAAGCAGGTAGGCAGCGTGCCGTGGCCGCATGCGAGGCCAGGCTTAGACGCCTCGAGAAGCAGCCAGCTTATCAAAAAGAGAACATGAAAAGTCACTCGTGTTCCCGGGCCGTAAATCACGCGTGGCTGTTTGTCTCCTTATCGCTACAGGTGTGCCGATGCTCTCTGTCCAGCCCAAAGGGAAACAGAAGGGGTGCGCTGGCTGCAATCGCAAGATTAAAGACCGCTACCTGCTCAAGGCCCTGGACAAATACTGGCATGAGGACTGTCTCAAATGTGCCTGCTGCGACTGCCGCCTGGGGGAGGTGGGCTCCACCCTGTACACGAAAGCCAACCTCATCCTGTGTCGCAGGGACTACCTGAGGCAAGAAAGACACGCTATCACTGTTCTCCACTCACAACAAACACAAAGGCCATGCCATTACAAGAGCTGTGTGACTTGAAAAGTGGTACATTTAATCTCCTGTTAGCGTGCATTTGGCTTTTTATTTAAAGTAAATTACCTCCAGCTGACATATTTCTATACAAATTATTCAAAATGTCTGAGTATTAACAACATCAGGCAAAACGTCATTAATAGGGGGTCGCTGTTTGTAGCTCGGAAAGTTTTAGGAACTTAGAAAATGAGCAGAAACATTTTATTGGGAATTTTTGGGGTTAAAAATCTACATGAACTATTCTCACAAAAAAAAAAAATAAATAAATAAATAAAACAGTAGCATATTTTTCTAGCCATTTTTAAGTAAGTTTAATGTCATCAAATAGGAGTTAGAAGGTCTCCTTAAAGAAAACTAATATGTGTTTTAGTTCCAATGTAAAACTGAGAAGTGACACAAAATGACACCACAGTGACCTAATTTCCTTATTCTGCCTAAATATTTATATATAATGTTATGAACTTATTTAATGGTAATAATATTAATAATAATAACATTGATCAAATGTTGAAATATCACAGCAGCAAATCTCTTACTGATTTTCCTGATAACATGTTTTTAGGTTATTATAACGGGACAGCTGGACCCAAACACACACACACTAGGACCCTCGTTAATGAATTTTTTTATGCTCATCTCTGTTTACATGAACACGAAGACCTCTGTCAGGAAACCTCTCAGCAGTAAAAGAGTTGTAGGCTGTGAGAATCCTCCAGGCAGGCTTGTTGCTTTACCAATAAGCCCCAAACACACACACACACACACACACACACACACACACACACACACACACACACACACTTCCCACCCCCCTTTCAGTTTCTCCCATTTTTCCTGTCTGCCTGCCTCTCAGCTGACTGTTACCTTTGACCTGCTGCCCCCTTGTTAGTTTTAAATGAGTTTCCTGTTCTAATTTAAAATAAATTACAGCTAAACATTTTTTTTTTCAATTATCTTTTAAAATCTACAACAAGAATTATAATCAACAATGCTTTCTAAAAAAAAAACTAAAAAAAAAACTTGTAGAAATGTTCACCCAATACAAGTCAGGAAGGAAATTATAAAAAGAAAAAAGATTTAATTGGATCACAATTATTTAGGCAATTACATGAAATAATCATTTCAACTTTTTGCTTTGATGCTTAAACAGGTTGAGTCACTCTGAGATCAGGATGAGTCAGGTCTGCTGCTCTGTGTCGTATAAAAGCACAGCGTTTAGAAAAAACCTGTTACCAACAAAAGAGCTTTTAGCCAATTATATTCACAAGGTATTTAAATATGAAAGGCTCCAGGAAGTCTTAACAGTAACAACTTATGTGGTAACTTCTTAAATTTACCACCATTTTCCCTCCATAATGTCAAGCTAGGAGTTAGTCAGGGGTCACCCTTAGAAAAAGAACATCAGAAATATAATATTTTGTGAACAATTGAAAGTAGAGTGTACCCTGATTTAGAATGAATGGACTTCCGGTTGACTTAGTGCATGTATGAGGGAACAAGGGTAATTGTTTACATGCACCAGTGATGAAATTGAGGTATTGTGGAGCAATTTGACAAATCATGCTAAAAACAAGAATTGGAAATAAAAGCCTGCCTCTTTTAAAGGGCTGGTATCCTGTGTAGGTAATTAAATAAAGGCCTCGGTCTTTATTTGAGGTAATACATTCGGTTTTCTTCCCATCTCACCCATGGTTTTCTGTGACATTTTACTTTCATCTCAGCTCTTCCTCTGACCTGGAAGAAGCTGGCAGCCCACTTGAGAGGCGCTCAGGGACGTTACGTTGAGATAGGCCATTACCATCCATCAGTCCCCACCCACGGTTAATGCTTTTAAGATGCAGTGAGAGGTCCACTAAGACCTGACGTTGCCCCCAGAAGGGGCAGATGGCGCAGATGAGGTTATAATAAATGGGGAAATGACCAAGAGAAGGCAAAAATGATGAAGCTCTTAGTTTCACTTAGTAAAATACATCAGTTGAAAGGACAGCAACCCCAACCCCGAAGCTGTAAGTGCCTAACTGGCATAGTGAAGGGAGTAGGAAAAGCTTTCTCACACATTAGACCAGTAGGATGTAGAGGTCAGGAAGGGGTTGAAAAAAGGAGAGTGACATATGAAATCAAGAGTTAGAAACACTAAAATAAGAATAACATGGAAGGAGGAGAGGAAAAGAGCTTCCTGTGTGCCTTCGCTGCCCCAGATTGTCTAATGAAATCCATCCAACTCGGCTGCTCTTCAGCCTGAGACAAATGCAGAACACTTAATGGCTGAGATGCTTGAGATGAATTCTATTATGGAGCAAATTAAAAACCTTGCCTTGCGTATAGAGAAGAGGCAGTTCGAGAGACCAGAGCATTTGAAAAGTAGGTGATGCGGTGTCCAACTGGCAGCGAGTCTCTTTTTATTCCCTCTTTCCTGACTGGAAGACAAAGTCTGCCCTCACCTGCAGTAATGAAGTTAAATCTGTGCACTGAATTAGCCTCCTGCACTTCATTAAAGACAAGCAGTGGATCAAACACACTGGTTATTTCCCAGGCTTTGGAACCCTGCCATGCTCACATTAATTTTTATAGGAGCTCCATCTGTGATTGTCCTTCAGCAGCATTAGCAATGTGATTTCACTCAGACTTTCCTGGATCTTTCTTTTTCAACACACACAAACACACACAAAAGAAATGCCTGCATACACCTCTGCTAGGGTTCCTTCCTGCCCTTTATAGGCAAATACCAACAAACAAGTTCACCTCCAGCCTACACCACATTCACTGTGTCTAAAGGCGTTTTATGTGATCCTTTTAAAAGGAAAACCTTCCATCAGAATAACAAATTAATTAAACCCTTAAACCTTGGACCAAGGCGGTTATTGTGTGATTATCAGGGCTTGAAGAGTGATATAATTTCTTTCCTTTCACATGACATACTAGTCATCAACTTATCAAAAGGAGTATAATTAAATATAAGAGGAAAACGTACTCAAGATAAAGATTATTATAAAGCGACTTACAAACCAATCAAATAGTTAAAGGAAGAAGATGATTCGTCCTCTTTCTCTCCTTGTAGAAACTAAAACAGTAACTTTTTTTTGAGCCAAGACAGATCAGAAGAGAAAGGTTTACACTTTCAAAATGACACAACGGTTGGGGAAGGTCAGAGCATGCGATGCATGCATTAACAGCCTTCCCTCTCATGAAATCTGACAAACCCCTGCACAGGCAGGGACGTCTCAAAGAGCTCAGAGAGCAGGTAGGAAACTTCAAGAGGCGCCGTCCAAACGGAGGCAGGCGACACAAAGAGGCAGAAGACACACTGCAGGAGCTTTAAGGGTTTGAAGTTAGCACAGCAGCAAGTTGAAAGGACTGTAAGAAGGACCTCTTTCCTCTGAAGATCCACAGTAATAACACAATAACAGACGAAGGAGAGCCTCTTTACTGAGCCGTCGTACTCTGATCACAATATCAGCACGCACCGTTACCTATTAGCTGCTAAACAAGAACTCTTCTAATGAGCACGGCCGTTCTCGTGTGGTAATACGAAGCAGGGATGGCTGCTGTCACACCATACATGTTGCTGTGGGAAATTATTACTAACAGGTTTTGAATTGAAACAACAAAATGAAGAAAATCGAGGCAAAACTTGTTTACAAATCAAGTAAATATGGATCGAATTAAATCTGGGCCATAAAGAGTTGTTTTCCAATTCTATAATCTGGGATGACAACAGTAAAAGTACGATGACGGTTATTTAAAATGTGTATTAAATGTTAGTAAGCAGTGATCCTCTACAGGTGAGGAGTGATTGAAAAGTAAACACTTTGTTTTACATGATCCTGACTTCCCAAAAGTCATCAGATTTATTTTGTGGCTGCCACACCAGATGGTCTAGAACTTATTATAAAAACTCAAACTTTTAGCTTGTTTTACTTATTACAGCATTATCCTGTTAGGAATTCTGTTTGCCAGAATGTGTCAGAGTGTGGGAAGCTGTCCAAGTCTGTAATCCTACCTTTTTAATTAATTAAAACGAAAGGAAAAAAAGATTAGAAAATATTTATTTAAAAAAAACATATTTAAAGAGCAATAGCTGATTATTAAAACATGCTCTGTGCAGTGGTTTACAGGCAGCCATGGAAGAGTTTATAAGGGTAGTCATCATTCACATATTTTATAATAGAAAAGCTAAAAAAAATTTGTAACTAATTTTCCAACTTTCCTTTAGAGGATTGTGATGCATTTAATCCAAATGACTGGGGAAATTAAAGAGCATGAGCCACTGCACTCCTACAATACGGAACAAAACCTGGGAATTCTTCAGAAAATAGTTTTATTCAGACCTACAAAAGTTAATTTCTAATGATGATAATTCATTTTCACAAGCAGTGTGTTCTTTAAAAGGCTGTTTGACATCAATGGACATTATCAGCTGATTTATTAAATGACTTAGGGGACAATATGAGCCTGTAGTTATTAAAATCAGCCACATTCTGTTAACATCTTATATATGCTTTCCATGGGTGTGAAGATATGTATAAGTTTAGGTTTAAAAAGCAATATTTTTTTGATTTTATTTTTAAAATAATAATAATAATGTAATACAAAAATAAACTGAGATGTATTCAGAGCTTTACTTTCACTCTAAGAAATAATATCAGGAGAAAAACAAAGTCTCAATAGTTTTCTTCCAAGACATTTTCCATTAGGTGTGCAGACATTTGAGTTTATCCTAATGCAAATTTTATTTAAAAAAATAATCAAATAAAATAGTATACAGGTAAAAATACCTTTAAAAAGTAATTATTATGTTTAAAAATGTTATGATTTAACCCTTTTAGATATTTTTTGTGTGAAGAAATAAAAATTAAGTATATAAAAACACTGATCAGTAAAGAAAATGATTTATTCCTCAGTGCAGGCATCAGGAAGACTGATGGTTAATGAAGTTGATGAGTTAAAAACAGAATCAGGTTCAACACTGAGGATCTGAGACACTTTAATCAGGTCAAACACTGAAAACAAAGCGTGATCACACAACCTTAATCCCTATGGCACAAACATCATTTCATGATTCAAATTGATCATTTCACTCTTTGTGTTTTTTAAGCACTGTCTCTGCTTTGACAGATATTCTATACATTCTAATATTTTCCTCCCACCTGCACAGATTTACTTTAAACAGGCATTGGGGCGGCATTAGCTCAGTTGGTAGAGTGGCCAGTCTGGCAACCGGAGGGTCGCCAGTTCGATCCCCAGTTCCGGCTGGGTTAGATCGTCGTTGTGTCCTTGGGCAAGACACTTCACCCAACTTGCCTACTGGTGGTGGTCAGAGGGTCTTGGAGGGCGCCGGCGCATGGCAGCCCCCGCCTCCGTCAGAGTGCCCAAGGGCAGCTGAGACTACAACATAGTTTATCACCACCAGTGTGTGAGTGTGAGTGTGAATGGGTGAGTGACTGTTCGTGTTGTACAGCGCTTTGGGGTGTTCTGCACTGTAGAAAGCGCTCTATAAATACAAGCCATTTACCATTTAAAACAAAATACAAGTTAAAGTAATTCAAAGAGCGAGATTTGGGGGGGATTTTTAACTTTGAATGAACCTAAACATCACTATTCAGTTTCTGTTGATTCCTTTTGTTTGTGTTTTGTTTTGTTTTGTTTTGTTTTAAAGGTGACAAAATTAGATCTTAGAGGCCATAGCACAGCTGTGTAGGTCAATTCAGGTCACTGTATACACACCAAGAATCTAACCTTTATGTTCTCAGTGCAGGATTCTTCTCAGTAGTATCAAACTGGGGATGTGGACTTTGTAGTATGTGGGCGTTTTCCAGGTTCTGCAGGCTAAAGGCTGGACGTGTTCAGTGTCCAATACTAAGCTCCTATAGCTCTAAGTGTTGACACTATTCTCAGTATTTTAAAAGATATATGCAACAGCAAGGAGACAAGTAGCCAAAAGTGTGGCGCACTACTTTCTCTGAAGGTAGAACTTTGTATCAGAAGCAAGCCGAGCTTTCCCACCAGGTGTTTTCACGAGCTGAATGTATGAAGTGAGCACCATGTCTGCAGCTCAGCAGGAAGTGATAGAAAGGGGCTGGAATAATCCGTCAAGGTGTTATATGTGTGTGCATAAGGGTCTGTGTGGGTGATGGTTCCTCCATGGTCTTATTCCCCCTGAACAGAGGAAAGGACATCACTGTGGGTGACCTCACTCGGCACAGTTACAAAGTTTCTATACATTAATTCTCAGTGTCACCCAGAATTTGGGGGGGGGATTTTTACAATAAAAAAATACAAAAAAAAAAACGTTCTAAAAATATAATATAACTAAGCATTTAGACTAAATAACATTCTGAATAGGTTTTTGTCTAATTTTACTAAGGACTCATGCTAATAGATGCTAGTAAAGCTAATGTACCATCATAACTGACAACATAAAGAATAAACATACAGATAATCAGGAAGTAAAGACATCTTTAGTGACGATTTCTTTCATGAACTGATCCATGATCAGGCTTAGAGTGTGTCACATCATAAACAGTCCTCCAACATGCTCTGTTCTTAGTCTGACGCATTCTCACGAAAAGGAAACATTTTGGTCCCATCAGGCTAAAAGTATCCTTTATGTTTGTGGTACAAATGTGAGCATTTCTTTCGCTGAATGAGAAAAAAAGATGTCAACATACAAAATTTATTCATGTCTTTTTCTTCAATAAACCTCCAACATCTTCAAATTGTCTTTTTGTTTAGAGAAAATTCACACGACTTGTGGTTTTGCACATTACTGTAGCAGTTTCAACAGATACAGAGCTGTGAGTTTACACCAGACAGAAACCTAGTGGCATAACTTGAAAACATTTTTTGAATGTAAAGAAAGAAAATGAAAACAAATGATCTTCCTTTAAACTTGAAACTCTTTCACTCATCTCTTAATGTGTTGACGTACAGTGATGAGGTCATTTTGTGTAGCACGAGTATGTTTTCGGATTAGCTCTGAATGTTGAGAGTTGTTTTTATATGTCTGACTAAGCAAAAGAGTTTGTGTATCTGAAGAAAAGCCCAGTCTTTGTGTAACAGAGCACCCTGTGGATGGCAGATGCCTACTGTATGAGAACATTGAGGTTTTTATTTTTACTGAAGCACTAACCAATTGTAACAATGTCTCAGTTTAACACCCTGTGAATCTCTCTGATGGAACATAACAACCTTTCCCTCTCTGTTTCTGTCTCTGCTGCTCCTCTGGGGCAGTGGCCCCTAATTAGGAGCAGAGCTGCTGGATATACATTTTCCCCTAACAAGGTGAAAGTAACTGAACGGGACAAGCATAAACTAGGCAGAATCTCAACACTCAGCCTCGTCTGTCTGAGCTCTACAAGTTTGGGGGAAAGTGTTTAACATACAACTGGAACGACAATCTACTGTTGTCGCTTCCTCCTCTGCAAAGCTGTGAATCCGTCCTGCTCCTGCAGAATATATAAATCTATCCGAAATCTCCCAATTTGAACACAAAAAAGGGGGGCGAGTGAAAAAAATAATGCATAAATCTTACTGGGGAAAATTGTTGAGGTTCTTTTGCATTAAGAAAAGAAGAAATGTTCTTATTTTGTGTTTATGACCTTAATATTTGCCTAAAACGAGCAACATTTGATTAAGTTCACACTAAAACACTCCTTCAGCCGTCATCTGAGGGTTTTCTCTGTGTGAAACTGGAAAGATTGAGACAGAGATGAGGCCTGGATATGAGCAGCAATCATCTATTGATTAATGATTCTAAAACGCATGTTTAAAACCAGCTGGTTTAAACAACAAAAGCTGTCACATGTTCAGCTTTCCCTTAAATGTGTTGAAAGAAATGAGTGGAAGAGATTTAAAGCATGTGATCACTGAATTAATAACAAAAAATCAACAGAATGAGAAGACTCTGTGTCCGTCACTACGACACCTTTTCCCCACCTTTGTTTGTTTCTTTTGACATAAAGGTAAAGAAATAAGAGAAAAGAGAAAAAGATGGTTTAATCTCTGTCTTTCTTCTGTCTTTCAGGCTCTTTGGTACAACAGGGAACTGTGCAGCCTGCAGTAAACTGATCCCAGCCTTTGAAATGGTGATGAGAGCCAGAGATAATGTTTACCATTTGGACTGTTTTGCCTGTCAGCTTTGTAACCAGAGGTAAAGAATCCAGATCATAACGCATCGCTTAAAAAAAATAAAAAAAGAACATGAACAGAGTGTTTAAATGGCTAGTAGCCTCAAAAGGTGTGGAGGGGAAAAAATAAAACTTTTCTACTGCAAATAAAAATTTATGTTTAATTACACAGCTTGTAAACTTGGGGGGGAAAAAATAGATTTTGGTTGTGTCGTGCTGCTATGCATTTGTAAAACGCAGCTAATTATTTTCACTCTAAAATACAGCCAGCAGTCTGTCCTTGTTTGTGGCTAGATTTGTAAATCTTTAAAGCCAGCGGGATGTAAAATTAGTTCTTGTTCTTATGTGTGAGGTACAAAACGCTACAGAAAGTGATGTTCTCCAGAAGCAGCTTCTAGCATAAAGGGGAAGAGAAAAAGATCTGCAAGGGCTAACGTGGTGTCTCTGGAAGGGAAAGGTTATGAAATTGGACAGAGCACAAAGCCTATGGTGTGATGTACATAGAATGTGACATAGCCAAATATTGCTTTTCCCCATTAATATATTGTCAGTAATGGCAGCAGTCTGAGAGTCCTTTGCATGCTTGTCAGGGGTGCTGTGACCCTGTTCCTCCACACAGCACAAGCCCATTAACCTTCTGCAGGCCAGATTCAGTTACCATAGTGAACACCTGCTGTAAGGGAATTATGACTGCAGTCTCTCCTCTCAGCTGGCAGACACAAAGCCAGGCCTCATCTGGCACTGGATTGCCATGGCTGTGACTGTTACCAGCTTTATTTACCGTGTTACCAGCCTGGCGTATTACTGAAGCCGAGCTATTTTCAGCTATGTTCTTATCGTCACTCGCTTTCAGTCACATTATGGAGCGGTATCCAGCGAGTCGCGCAAACAAACAGCAGCATAGAGGGGAACATCAGTAGGGCAGGCTGCTCTGTGTTACACCACACACACACACACATACACACACACACACACACACACACACACACACACACACACTCTCCCTCTTCAATTGACTCTGAGACTTTAGAGGAAAAATGATTTCGAACACTGCAGCCAAACTGGTGTCTGAAAAGCCAACCCTGTGGCAGAGTTTCCTTGGAGACTCCCATCCGTTTGACCTGCCTTTCATTGGGTGCCAGCGCTCGTGTTTGTTTGCTTTCAGATCGGATGGGCTTTTAATCTCATTTCATTTGAAGGCATCAGAACGGGGCTGCGAGTCCGACAGGCCACAATCCCGGTGTGTGTGATGGAGGGGAAATAAATAATAAAAGTCTCCACATGTGGATGTAATTAAACTGAACCAGTATTACCTGCTGGTTTTAAACCTGACGTGGTTTTTTGTTTGTTTGTTTTCAACAGGTTTTGCGTCGGGGACAAGTTTTTCCTAAAAAACAACATGATTTTGTGTCAAATGGACTATGAGGAGGGCCAGCTGAACGGGAGCTTTGAGACGCAGGTTCAATAGTTGGAACCCCACAGCGGCAACAATCGGCTCTACACTTTACACACACGCACGCACGCACACACACACACACACACACAAGATGGATGTTCCGCTGCACTTGGAAAAAAGACAAGCGTCCGTCTGCTTGCCTGCAATACTTTTTAAGACCCCTTTATCAGCCCCTCCCCTTAAGGACTCTATTGTAAATGTTCATCTTTTTGCCCCTCCCACGCCCCAACACTGAGCAGTTACAAATGTTGATGTACAGTTGTGCCTGCTAAGCTGAGCACTGTATTGCTTGTATGTTTTGTGAAATTTGTTTCAGGTTTTTTTTTTGGGTTTGTTTTCTTTTCGAAATGGTTCACTGGAGGGTATGTACAGTCTGTTTTCTCTGTATATATAAACTGGAACATTTATTTTATGAAATGTAATGCAATTTTATTACTAGTGTGAATTAAAGATTCTTAAATGTTGATAGTGTTTTTTTCCTCCTAGTGAAAGCCAAAGTTTATGTACAAACAAACAAAAAAAGGCCTAGAAGAGATGCATATATTTGAAATTCAGTTTAAATCTTGGAGTTTTATTACATTTCGTAAAAGTAAAATTTGGAAATGAATCAAGTCAGTAAAAATGTGATTTGGAATAAAAGAATAAATCTCCTAACTGTGTTGTTGTGAACATGCAGGTGTCATAGAAGAGAGATTAAGCCGAGCCGCGCTCGGTGATTCATGCTTCGCTAATTGCCATCTGATTATCAGGGTGAATTGGCCTGGAAATGAAATGCAACAGCAAATAAATTAGAGAGAAAATAAATGCTCATTGAGTTAGAGCTCCGCTGAAACTCATCAGCAACAGAAGCGCGGAGCTGTATTTAAAAAGTACTTTTCCCAGAAGACCCTGTTAATAGAGATGCGTGACAGTGTCTGTTTATCTGATGAGGTTATTTCTGATAATCACACCAGGAACTGATGCACTGTTAAATAATTATCTTATCCTTCAAGTGATAATCCACTTCAGTGAGTTTGTGCATTAGATCTAGTTGTATAAATTAACCCCTTATCTTTGAAAAATAAAAAAAAAGTAGGTGAGATTTGGTTACCATGATACTAGTGAGCTGAGCCTTCAGGGGGAGTTTAACCCAGATTGTTTTCTATAGAGTGTATTGATATAAAGAACACAACTATTTGTAAAAGACAGCAGCTGTGAGAACACACTGACTGACTGGAGCGAAGTCTATCTGACTCATTTTAAACACTAAAGTAACAGCAAATAAAGAGATCCTGCTCTATTAGCTGTTTTAAAGCAATAAAAACAAAGCTATGAATGCTGATGGTGGCAGATGCTAAACCAGAATATTGGAACTGTTAATTCATACTTGTCAGTGAGTCCCAAGGAAGTAAAAAAATAACAGATAACACTGAAGAAATGCTAAGTGATATTCAAATTAGGATGTTTGTAGTGCAAATTTGTAATATTTGCACAAAAGCAAAAAATGATTGTTTTATGTTCAAGTTCAACAATAAAATTGATGCCTCAATTTTAAGTTGCAGGGCTGTGAAATAGTATTTGCCCTCTTACAAATTTCTTTTGCTTTTTTGTCTTAAATGTTTCAGATCAGCAAACACATTTGAATATCAGACAAAAACAACCTGAGAACAGACAAAATGCAGAAATGATGATTTTATTAAAGAAAAAAAGCTATCCAAACTGACCTGGTCCTGTAGGAATAAGTTATTGACCTCTAAAACTCTTTTAATGACTGGTTGCGACACTTTGAAGGGACAATCAACTTGTGAAAACTTGTAGAGTCTGTGGAGGAGCTTTGCCCCACTGTTCTTTACAGACTTGTTTTAATTGAGCCACATTGGAGGGTTTTACAACATGAATGGCCTGCTTAGGGTCAAAGGTCAGACATTCTCATTCAGGATTTTCTGGTAGACAGCAGAATTTATGGTTCCATCAATTGTAGCAAGTGGTTCAGGTCTTGAAGTGGCAAAGCAGCTCCAGACCACCACAATAACTGTTGGACTGTTCTCTTTCTGAAACACAGTGTTAGTTTTACTCCAGGTATAATGGGACGTACACCTTTCCTAAGGTATTTTTCCAAAAGTCTTGAGGATCACTAGGATGTATTTTGGTGAAGTGAGACAGGCTTTTGTGTTCGTTTTGGTCAGGAGAAGTTTTAAGATGTAGCACTACCATATCATTTTTGCCTCGTCTCTTATTGCTGAATCATAAACTCTGGCCTCCAGACCTGCAGGGCTTTACATGTTTTGGGTTCTTTTGTTCTTGAATTCTTTTGAGCAGAGCATGATGTGTTGCTTTTTTAAATCTTTTAGCGTGTTTCATGTTGTCAGACAGGTTATATTGAAGTGATTTCTTAATTCTACAGTTCATGCAGCAATCAAGTCTGGGTGTTTTTTTTTAATTTGAAAACAGCATTTTGATTTTACTCAGGTTATCTTTGTCTAACATTGACATTTGTTGCTTTTAATGCTTTTTCACTGTACATCGACACAATCCCAGAGAAAAAAACATGATGGCTGAAAAGAGCACCTAATGATTAGAAATTTAATGACACCTTCAAAAAGAAATTTACTAATTTTTAGTATAAAATCCTTACATGTTGAATATCAAGCCTTGAATCATCTCATGATTGACCACTACATGATTTGCCGTAGTCTCCCATTGTGCGTATTAACCAATAGGAATTAAAGCTCTGTCAGAGGTATGGAAAACGTCTTTAAAAATGTTTAATATCCATCCCTTATTATACCTTTATTATTCAGCTCAGCATCCTGCCTTTTTGGAGGAAAAAAAAAGCAGACAAACTTCATCTTTCAGCCCAGGTGTGACATTCTGTAGGCGCTTTCCTACCAGCAGGACACAGAGCAGCAATATAATTTGCTAACACATAAATGAGGTGTGCAAAGAGCATTAATTAGAAATTCATTAAAAATTCAGACTCACTGGCAGGTGTGCAAATAAAGGATTAGGCCGACATCAATTATACCACATAAGAGAACATTTTAATTGCAATTCCTGGACTGATTTACACAGGGAAACAATCAGGCTTCATGCAATATGCCTGATTGCTCATTTTCCTGAAAAATAATGAGGGAAAAACCTCACCAGGTAACGCTGTCCACAGATTTATATTGATGAGGATTCAGAGTCACGTGCTGCGTTTTACATCCACAGATACATGCAGGTTTCTTGTCTTTTTCCCCTCATTTTTGCATTATTCTATTTATTTTTTTGTACAGCATTCACAGGTGTACGCATCGAGACTTACAAAACACGACACACACGCTTGTATTCACACACGCGCTCTGCAGTTTGGTGCTCCATCTGCTTGTGTTGGTGGTGAAGTTCTTGAGCAGCAAATGTTGCATCGTTATGACTCAAGTTTGTGAATTCTCCAACCTCTTCCCTGGTTCTGATTACTGCATTATAGCATCTGCCTAATTAGCTTGGCTGGTGTCATGTGTTGCACACTGGGGGGGGTGGGGTGTTAAAAAGGGCCCTTCCCTCTTGCTCATTATCTGCCTCGATTCATGTGATGTATAATCTCTCCTGACAGGCATTCGTATTGACATAGGGACAGCTGTCAGCGGAGCACGGTCATAAAGGGTACACGTAGACGAGAAACCACGAGAAGAGAAGATAGGTGCAATGGCTGCCAACATTCAAAGCAAAAAAAACCTACTGACTCTGTGTTTCATTGTGAATCCATCAGCATTGCTGCAGTCCTAATTATACTAAATTTAATTTTATGGTTGAGAGTTCTTTGGGAGAGGAAATTGATAGTAGGCTATGCATTTTGATTACTACAGGTATTATTGAAAGCAACCTCCTGCTGGTTTGTTTTTGAAATTGGAAAGGTGTCCAACTCTTGGCGAGGAATCAGCCTCATCACTGCCATATGGGAAATGCTGATAATTATCTGCAAAGCAGGTCTAGGCCATTTTTCCATCCATTTCCAACAATATACTAATTACTTTGTGCGATAGAGAGTTTGTTGTCTGGAAATATCTCTTCTCTACACATCTAGGATCGCATTATGTCTCAATTTATAAACATCACACTATTGTTCCAACACAACAATGAAGGTTAAAGCAGCCCAACAGGCCTGTTAGGGGACTGATATTCAAAGAAAATTTTCCATTGCTATTATAAAACTAGTAATAGTAATCACAAAACTTATCTTTTCCAAATGAATTCAGACACAGTTCTGGTGTATTATATAAAAGTGTGAGAAAATGTCAAATCTATCTAACATTAAATTCTCCATAGATTCTCAGAACATCAATGACCAACATCAACATTTCAACACATATTTATCAGTTTAGGATCACTGTTTATGTGGTTTGATTGAAGGCAGTGGGGTTTTATGAAATATTAAACTTTTTGAAAATGTTTTGTTCTTGCTTTATTGAAGACTTCCAGGGATATTTTGGACATTTTGAAATTTGTTCTTGTGTAAAAAGAATTGCTTTCTTACTAGGGATGCACCAATACCAATATCAGGTATCGGTACTAAAGTCACGTAGCTACTCATAATCGACCTCATAAAAGTACTCCGACACTATGGAACTGATACTATTTACTGTAGTGTGATGCTCAGCTCTCAGTTGTGCCACAGTGAGAGACAACAGCAGCTAACTGGAGCTAACCCTGAAGCAGACGGAGTTACTTACTTGTGTTGTAGTAATATTAGTTGTTGTTTTTATGTAGCAGTAAACGCTGTCTGAATCCTCACAGTACTGACGTTTGGTTTGATAAAGTACCAGTAATCTGTTCGTAATGCCTGATTGATTCCCAAAGTGTTAGCATGTTTAATTTAGCCGCTAACGCTTTGCTATCAGGTACACAGAAGAAACCAGTAGAGCTTCTACATCACTTCAGATAAATGTGACTTTTTATTTTATAGTGACACATCCTGCCTTGTTGTAACATACCATACCAATTTATTTATATAGCACATTTAAAACAACATCATCATGGCTGACCAAAGTGCTGTACACTAAAAACCACAGACCTAATAAAAGTACTGATAATCAAACACGTCGGATAAAAAGATAAAAACCAACAAGTAAAAGCAAAGACACGACCTGCTACTGCAGATCAAAGTTATTGGGTGTATATAGTCCTATTTTAAAAAGGCAAAACTAGTATTTGACTTATTTTTTCTGTTGTACTAAACCATAATTTAGATAGACATTTATTAGTGCTCGTATCGGTACTCTGTATCGGCAAGTATTTATATGCAAGTACTCATACTCGTACTTGGTTTTTAAAAATTTGGTTTTGATACATCCCTTTATCTTACCCAGTGTAGTGGAAATAGACGTTATTTCTAATTTTATATGGACCAGATCAAGAAATGGATTATTATTTGTGTGACATTTAACCTTTTTCCTACCAGCTCACACCCTGGAAGGGTCGACAGCCCCAGGCAGTCCTGAGGAAGGACCCCTCTTTGCATCTTTCTGTTGACAGTAAAGATAATGCGGATGCTAATTTACAGCTTGGTGATACTTATTCAAATAACAAACTTTCAGGATGGGGATCAAAAGGAGCTTCGATCACAAGCACAGACGGAATGGAGCCAGAAGACCCTCACCCCACCTTTCTCACCCAGTGGGGAAAGCCGAGGAATTCCTTTGTGTCCCCTGTCCCTTAAGAACTCAAGTGTCTTCTAAATGTCTCTGCTAACCTCTCTTCACCCTCACAGGTTCCAGATGAAATAAAACTTCAGTGTGATCCAAATTGATATAAAGGAATATTAATATCCACAGGTTTACTTTTAAAATGTGTTTACAAGGTAAAGTTTGATTTCCCATGATGACTTTTAACTACTTTTAGATCTCTACTGCATATGCTTTCTTTAGTTAATCTTCTTTGAAGACTTTTCATATTGTTTATCAATATGATACCAAAATATCTAGGGGTGTTTTTCTCTTTTAATCTAATCTGGTCAAGAAACTAGAAATGTTTATTCGTCTAATGTACTCTTAAGCTAAGAGTAACTAATTTCTCTGATTAATCTGATGTGGGATTTATTGTGTTTCTATGCTTAGAATAAACATGATGCACGCAGTCTAAAAGGTGATTCTGAATAACTTATCATGTTTCAGAGAGAAAAGTGGTAAAGATTTATTTCTATTGCTTAGGAACTTTATTCCTCTCATCAAAAGTTAAAACCCCTTTTTAGAAGCCATTCCTAAGTACTTCCCCTTTATGCAGATGAAGGTGGAGTCAACCATACCATTGGCTGAACCAGACTCCACCTCTGCCCCTTTAAAACCAGAAGGCGCTAACTGCTAGCTCTCTTCTTCAGACTCTCTTCGCTTCTTCTTCGCTTGCCGCTCTTCAGCTAGCTCTAACTCCTCGTTAGCAACTCATGCCTCTTCCTGCTCAGATGACCTGATGACCTCTCCAGCCTGCCTGCAGGCTGGCCTGCTCCCACCCCAGGGAGTCAGGATACCCAGGCTTTCCAACATGAGGCCTCTGAACTCCAGCAGAACACTCTTAAGGCTGGAATACACCGGATACCTCAGCGATGCGCCACCTTCTGGCTGCGGTGTTGGCGAGTCTTGTACTCACACAAGACGCGCTCCTGACACAGCGCGCCGTAGGATCTGCTTTAAAAAATCGCGCGATAGTCACAACATCACGCGGGAATTGAAAACTGGAAGCGGGAAGTGAATTCTTTGTTTATATGTGATCAGAGCTGCCGTCGTGTGTTCTGGGAATCTAATTCTAATTCTTTCAAAATGGGTAAGTAAGTTATTTAATGGAACTGTTGTTTATGTGTGCCGTAATGTTTGTGGCGGTTTATTTCTGTGTGCCGTAATAGGAGCCATTCTGCGTCGTAACGTCGGTGTCATGGTAATGGCGGTGTCAGAAAGTACTCAACATGTCGTGACACACGCGCACAGCTGCGACTGGCGCTCCTTTTTAAACTGATGCGAATCTTTAGCAGGCTGGCGGCGTCTCGCGTGTCTGGGACGCGTTGTGGCGAGCTCTGTGTGAGTGATCTGATGGACTAGAATGGTTTTAAATCAAAATAACGCCGCAGCCACGACGTGGCGTGTCGCCGACGTGTCCGGTGTATTCTAGCCTTTAGACTTTTAGTCTTTGAAACTTTCGGCGTTAAGCTTTTCTTTTATTTTCACGTTACATTCTTCTCAACCAAGTTTAGACGTTTTGAAGTTTATTTTTCTTTTATCCGTCGTTAGAAACCAAAAGTTAGACGGCGTTATTATGAAACTAAACTACTTTAGACTTTTAATAGAAATCAACGACCTCCACATGCCGAGAGAACTTCACTGCTTGTTGAAACATCCTGAACCTGCATCCTCTCCAGCTGCCTGCCAGACCTGAGTGGTGACCTAGGAACACCTCTGATCCAGTGACCAAAATCAACTCCGACCTGGTAGAGAACCGTGGAGGAGTTTGAAGGAACAAACCACTGCGACACTTGTGTATCCGCCCAGGAACCCTCTGAAAAGGTCTGTGGTGAACGCATTTGTGGCTATTAAGAATGATGCAATCTGATAAAGCAAGCTGAACCTAACTCTCTTCTCTCATCCATCCTCCTGAAAATCCTTTAATCTTCAACTTCCCTTCATAGGCCAATAAATTAGCTTAGTTTCATTAGTAAACCATTTCTCACTCTGAAACACTAGTCATTAATATTTATTTAACCTCAATAATTCATCTTGTCAATAACTTGAACTGGTTACAAAGTCAAATTCCTAACTTTGCTGTGTTGCTGTTATAACATGTTCATTTTGAGGTTTCTGTAAATAAATGTATCCGTATATAATCATAAATGGGCTTCCAGTGATTTTTGTATGTTTTCATATCGAAAATGGGTAACGAACTTACTTCTTTCAGACTCAGACTGATAAATGATAAATAACAATAAAATACAAATAAGATAAAATTCAAGGTTGTCTCAGCTTACCTTCCAAAGAAAACGCTGGGTGGTGCCCTAATTACGAGGTTTTGACTATTATTATTAATTATTAAGAATAATAATTATAATAATAATTAATATATACAACTTTACCCCTATATTACGCTACACCAGATAGCTTCATACAACACTTATTTTGTGAGAAATGGAGTTTACGTCCAACAGATCAGATGAGTTACTGGCTAGTCAAGCAACAACTGCTACTTGCTACTTTCTTAAAACAGCTCCAGTCTCCACAATTTCATAGCAGTTTATGGTAACATTATTTTAATGACTGTTACATCATCCAAAATTTAGCATTACATGTTTTTGTTTACATTGTAAGGTTACTTATAAGAATAAATTTCACCAGTAGCAGAGAAATGTAGCTCTTCTGGTGCACCCAGAAGTCAAGTCCAGCAGGAAAGTCTTCATGTGTCTGCAGAAATATCTAGAACATAACCATGAAATGCAAAACTGAACTGATTTTTACAAAAACGTTTCCACAAACAGCTTTAAAACTGTACATAGGTGCAGTGATGCACTTTGGTCTTGGCTTGTCAAACTAGCGACTACTAGCTCATCATGAATGTTGGTCTTAGAGGACACTGTGAAATACTTTGGAAATTTAAAGCTTCAGCCATTGAGTGTTATTGGAGGTTAGAAAAAAGACATTGTAATGTTTTTTTGTTGTTGGTTTTTTTTTTTAAGTTATTTACCTCACATTTATAAACATGTGCTTTTTAACTTTTTAAATTCTGGTTTAATGTTCATTGTTATTTATTTTTTATATCTACTCTGTAAAATGTTTGTGCCTTTTAATGTTAAATGTCTGCATTTCTTAATTTTGATTATTTATTTAGTTTCCTTTCTTGAACATTTGTACTTTTTAACTTGTAAAAAACTATTTTAAAAACTTTTTCTTTACTTTTCTTTTTAAAACACTTGAATTGTTGGGTTTATGCTGCAAAAGTGATCGGATATTTGAACATTTACCCTATAAAGGGTTCAGATCCGTTCTCCTAATGCAGGCTATTCAGGAAGCTATGAGTAAGATTGCAATTATTTTTTAAATTTTACACAGAAACAGACTTCAGAATGGCCAGAAGTTGATCTGTTTACCCAGCGAAAATGTAGGCCAAACTTACTCAAAACCCCTTTTCCTTTTTCATTCCTGAAAGAATTTTGTGACAGTGCAGGCTGTGCACATCAACAGCTCATATACACAGCAACTCCCATTCATTCAAAGGGTGGCACCAAAAAGAAAACACGCAAGAAGACCAGGTGCATGGAGAAGAAGATTAAATGTGCTTGTTTTTTGATGGGGAGGGGAAACCTTATTTTCCATATTTGCACAAATTATCACCAAGTACGGTGCATCACCATACTGCAGTTCCATTGCTAAACGCTAATGACTGTGTCAAGATAATAATGACATCTTGAATAAATTACAATTCTGTACTCAACAATGGCATCTCAGAGGCAAAACTGCACATTTGTTCTAAAATGTGACAAAAATAAATTTAAAAAATATATGCAGAGATGTGCACATAATGGTCAATTGATTGTTATTCCTTTGGAAACCAAGCAGATTTTCATAGCCACTCAAAAACTCCAACATGTGTTCTGCTGATGCCTAATGGACCTGCTTGTGCTACGAGCAAAGAGACTGGAGAGGGCAATTAGTTACATGTGGCTTTGATTAGCACCGATTCCACAACAGAGCTGGAGGGAGTCAAGAAAACAAAATACTAAATTACTGTTGAAGCTCATTGTGACAGAATGCAATAAAACGGGAGAAACTATTTAAATTCATGGTAATAACAGGTAAATGTGAACATGTTAACTATAGCATTGAGCCTGTGGCTAAGATTATGCATATTCTACCTACAAGCAGCTTGCGCCAAGCAGTGCATATAAAACTGAAATAAATGGCTACAGATGCATGAACTTGCCCTGAAAGAGGTTTGCTTACTCTGTGATCTCATTCTTAAATGAAACCAATTTGCCTAGAAATTGGTTCTAAGGCCTAATGTTGAACTCTGCACATCAGCTACACAACACATACACACACACACACACACACACAGTTAGCATTTTTTTTACAAACACACTTTCACAGTCACACTGCTTCCACCCTTTCCCTCGCTGCAAATCATGTTTGACTTTGAAGTGCTAATTTTGGAAGTTTAGCCAATTTTTATTTGCTGCTTTGAAATGTATCCCCTAAGCTGCTGCACCAGCAATGAAATATACAGACCTTTACAATGAGGGATAAGTGACCAAAATGAGAAGCGCCTGGTTTTCTTCCTAACATTATATAACTGTGAATAATCCCCACATTGCATTTTCTCCTGTGCCATCACAGCCTCAATTTATTTTCTGAAAGATTATGCAGTTTTGACTTTTTTGCTCATTCCTCCATCATCCCTTCCTCAAGTTGGAGCTAATTTAAGATATGCGATGCTTTCGTATTACTATAATTTTATCAGTGTGTGACAACAACAAAAACGCCTAACAACAATAGGGAGAGTGAAAATAATCAGATAAATCCTTCTTTACAGGGCGCTGAACTTTGTGTGTTTGACAGCAGCACACGGCAATATTAGTGGATTTACTTCTAAGCAACGACAGAATACACACCATATAGTGTGCTAATTCACTTCACTAGTAGATGGGTCTGATGATGGGAAAACACTTCATACATCAACCACTTGCAAGCATTAAAGCAACATGACAGCTCTGGTTATCGAGTTCTGCTACGTAAAAACCAACCTTAAGGCTGAAAATGGCCTTAGTGCAGTTTTAAGACGTAGCAGTGTTTATTATTGTGAT
Source organism: Callopanchax toddi (assembly GCA_006937965.1). Lineage (NCBI taxonomy): Eukaryota > Metazoa > Chordata > Actinopteri > Cyprinodontiformes > Nothobranchiidae > Callopanchax > Callopanchax toddi. The sequence goes on from SSNR01000015.1 coordinate 474,891, forward strand.
GGATGCAAGGATGACCTCAATCACGAGCCTTTTTTTTTACTGCTTTCAATAGGAGCTGGGGTATTGTATATTAAAATAAGTTGATCAGATTGGCTTTTCACCAAGCGGCCCAGCTAATAACATGGTGAGCAAAGAGCTAGAGGGAGAAAAGATTTGGAATGAGGGCCCCTTCACTTTCCAGCGCTGCTCTGCTTTAACATGGTCCTGGACTTGGCAGTAAATTGGTTTGGTAATCAGCTTTCTGAAAAGCTTATTTACTGCTTGTTCTGTGTTTATTGTGGTTCTCAGAATAAAAAAAAGGAATTGGATTTTATTACATGTGCAGTTTACTTCTCTCTCGTAAAGAATTGGTGGAGCGTGCGTGACCTTGTCGAGTATGGATGATCCATAAAAGGCATATAGAGCATCATTAGCTTGGTTTTGATGCCATCTCTTTATGCTCATAAATAATAAATGAAACTGCAGTTTGATGGAAGCTACTGAGAAATTATATGTTTATATATTTTTGTATTTTTTCTGAAACACACAAAAAAGAGAACTTTGCAATGTCATGTAAAGACCTGTTGACAGTGTTAAAACCAGCATGGACGTGTGTTTCTTTACTTGAGGGCTTAGAGTGATGGTTCAGATCTTATGATGAGGGTTTCTGAACGATTTAATATCATACTTGCTGTAGATAGCTCTTTAGTCAGTTAGAAAATAAGAGATTTGATGAGCTACAAGCTGATCTCTCATCTTAACATTTCAACAATTTCATATTGGGTGGTGCAAATAGCGCTTTCTACAGATGACATCATGATTTAACTGCGCAATGGCTCATGGGAAAAATGTGCGGACAAACAACATTTGACACAACACGTGAGTCAGCTTTATTTTCAAAAAAAGCTGTGAATTTGTTCAAATTAAGTTTGAGCTTGGATTAAAGGTAATGGAGGAGGAGAAGAACGTACCTGGAGCTTTCTTCACTGGAGACTCATCTAAGTACAGCCTGCCTGAACTGAAGAGATGGCTCAAATGACACGGATAGAGCAAGAATGTGAATTTACGAGAGGCAATCAAAAAAAGTAAGTGCATTCATTACTTTGAAGATAAATGTTAATCAGGGAGGGAGTGGACAGTGGTAAATGGTACGAACTGAAAAAACGTGGAATTAGCATTCAAACAACAGCTATCGGTGCTAGCCAAGCTACCACTGTTCCAGACAATGGCTGGGCAACATTCCCATCTGTGGACATCCTGGAGACGTTTAATTATGGCTCCATTTCACTTTGGACACGAATCTAACAGCATCAGCGGCGACGAAGATTCTGACAACAAAAACGGATATACAGCCACCGTGAAGCCACTCAGAAAGGGGAAAAAGCTGATGGTGACATACGGGACAATAGAAATGAAGCTAATTACTTTTTGCGAGCACACTTCCAACACAAACCCCAACAGCAGTGCTTTGTTGCTCCTCTTTTCATCATTATTTCAGAGAGTAATGGCTAATATGCTGCTTGTAGCCGTATAGTAAACACAAGAAGGTGCAGTACTAGTCTACCAAGAAATCCCATGATGCTCTGCGGCGTGATGTCAAAATCTATTTTTAGCAACTGGGGTAAGCGCTGTTCTAATGTAGAACCTTTTATATCACATGGCCATTCTGGCAGATATGTAATAATATTCCAAATGGAAAAACCCCAAACTGCATAAGAACAGCTAAAACTTTTGCAAATCTGGGTTTCATTGTGGGCAGTCGTATGCCTGGGTCCCACAGAAGTGAGCGCTGCTCTGTGGTAGCGCCGCATCTGAGGCGAGTTTACTAGTCCCCCTAGGAGCGGAGCGCCGTTGAATGCAGATTGCAAAATCACGCGAGAGTCACAATATCTCCTGGGAACTGAGAACAGGAAGTACGAAGCGCATCTGTTAGATCAAAACTACCGTCTTGTTTTGTGGGATTATCTTTTAATTCTTTAACAATGGGTCAGTGAGCTATTTATTGGAATAGTCTGTTTCTAAAAGCTCAATTACATAAATATTCCACAAAAAATGGCTCCTCGTCCATGTACTGACGGTTGTTTATATTTGCCATACTAGTAGTGGTTCAGCGTATTGTCGTAATTTCTGCATCATAAAGTACTCCACAATGTTGCGACACACACGCCGCGGCTCAGAAAATAGAACCATCGCGTATCTTTAGCGCCGTGGCGGAGACTCGCGCATCTGGGACGTGACGTGGCGGACCTAGGGGGACTACTTTATCTGATTACAATGGTTTCTTTTCAAGATCACGGCTCACGCACTACACGGAGTGGCACTCTCTTCTTCTGTGGGACCCAGGCTTAAGGCACACCTGTGCAATATTTATGCTGTCTAATCAACACCTTGATATGCCACACCTGTGAGGTGGGATGGATTATCCTGGCAAAGAAGTGCTCACTAACACAGATTTAGACAGATCTGTGAGCAATACTTGAGTTCAGCTCGTGAAAAATGGGAGCCAAAACAAAAGTGTTGCATTTATTCAGTGTATAAAAATGCCTTTGATTTTTTTCCAAACAGTTTTTAGATTTCCTGTGCAGCCCAGTATCAAATAATCCATAAACCAGTATCAGTCGTTGACCCGGTGGTTGAGAACCCCTAAACTAGCATTAGCTTGTTAATCTGGTTGAGACAAATCTCGTTTTCTCCAAACAGAGGTTGTGTTCATAATCTTTCCATGGAAACCAAACCCTAAGACATCCAAGTTACCCCTTTATTATCTATGTAAAAGTTACAAGATGCCATTTCAAATAAAAGTAGCATCATAGGCTGAGAGAATATCTTCAATAGGTAATCTTTAGCCTGTCATAATGGAGCAGGAAAAAAAAAGGTTCATTTTCAGGACATTAAGTTCAGAATAAGTTCCAAAGAAAGTTCTATTCATATTTTACAATTACTGTGGTGACACGGAGTTACAATGAAATCCAAATTAGATCTCTGTAGCACTGACATACTTTCTGCTAGCAAGTACAGGATGCCTCATATATGATTAATTAATTGCGGCAGCCTGCCATCTGTGTTTTAACTGATTAAATAGCTCACAAAGTGGGATGCACCTTTTGATGTGAACCTTTGGGGAGCTGGTTCTGTCTTTGTATTTCTACCTTGATTAAGCACAATACTCCAGCACTTCCACAAACCTTCATTTCAAAGGCTCTTTATTATGGAAGGAAAGGACACAAAGGCATTTAGGGTGCCTTAAAATGCTGCCCATTTCCAGTAGTCAAGGACCTGTCCCTCACCTTTTCTTTTTTTCTTTTTTACAAAGTGAATGTTTCACAGGGTTGTGCTGGTGAGAAAGCATCAAGCTTTCAGATAAAAATTGATTTCAGTAAATTCTCACCTGAGATCCATCGCAGTGAAAAGCTTTAAAAGGTCACACATGTAATAAGTTCCTATGGTCTCAGCCCCTCTAATAATAGGCCTTTAGTCTGCCATGGAAGGCTGGTATATAGAAATAATTGAGTAATCTGTGGACCATTCAATTCAATCGCAGGACTCAGTGACAGTGCAAGGCCTGCTGGGTGGTGAAGAGGTTGTTCTGTGGAGTCTTTCTGTTGGCAGGGAAATGGTTTGTCCCCTAAAGCCATGCACCACCATCTCTACAACAGTGCAGTGGGTCACATTTTAGAGGCTCTTCCAAGCCTGAAGAAAAGTAGAAGACATGACAAGGAAATGCCTAATAACTTCTCTAAGTGTTAAATTAAAATTAACATGCATCTCCAACAGACAGTGCTGTGAAAAGTATTTATCTCGTACACATTTGCTTTTGCTTTTTTGTCACTTAATGTTTCAGTCTTATGTGAAAAAAACAGACTCCTAAACTCAATAACTTAGTTAAAGTAACTTCAAATAGATGTTTGTGATAACTAGTAGCCATATTGGAGGATTACAATTACAGCATGTCATTCAAGTCCTGAAACATCAAGCCCCAGACCATCACCCTACCACCACCGTGTTTAACTCTTGCTTGAGCGTGGGCCGAAACGGGAAGTGAGTCATGGCCGGCCCATTCTGGTCTGAACTGGGCTAAGGTTACCATTACTGGGAAAATGCCCGATGGCCAGACCAGCTTGGTCCAGATCCAGACCCAGGACAGGTGACGTCAACGTGAGCGGATCGAACCTCTGTCCAGGGGGAGGGAGTGGGTCTGGGAGCACTGACCGCAGCGTGCATCCTGGAGTGAGGAGCACGCACCGGTCGATCCAGAAACGCCTCCTTCCCCTGGACACAGGTCCGTGCACAGCACCTTGGTCTGCTGCATGTGTTATTGGTGGGGATGCAGCGCTATTTGTGCACCCTGGGATCAAGTTATTGGTGGAGATAAAACAGTGATTGCTGGGTGTTGGTGGGGACACGTCACCTCTGTCCATGTCAAATTTATGCCCATGTTCTGACTTGTTTGAGATGTGTTCAGATCTCGCACTGAAACTAAACCAATACTACTATTCTGAGTTCTTGTGTTCTTGAATTTCTGTAGAACGGGGCATGATGTGTTGCTTTTTGAGATCTTTTAGCCTACTTCATGTTGTCAGACAGGTACTATTGACGTGATTTCTTAATCCCTCAGGTCTGGTAATAATCAGACCTGAGTGCAGCTAATAAAACGGAACTCTGCTTTCCAAATAATGTGCTTAATGACAGTTAATTCTTCATTGAACAAGTGCAATTACATTTGTAACACAGGGCCAGGTTGGCTCGGACAGCATTTTGGTCTAATAAATGAATCTCTTGTTGAAACTGCATTTGTGTTTACTCAGGTTATCATTATCTGATATTGAAATTTGTTTGCTGACCAGAAGCATTCTAGTGTGATAAAAAAAAATAAAACAAAAACAGAAGAAATCTGTGAGGAGGGGTAAATACTTTTACACAGCTGTGTATATTGAAAAGAGGTTGACCTGATTTTATGAAAGTGCTTGTATCTGCTCTAAGAGAGGAAACAGAGCGGGTTCTGGAAGCTCTTAGTGTACACATCCCTACTGCTAAAAAGAACTGTGAAGTTCAGTGTGGACAGATTATTTTTTATACTGCAGAGAATGAGTAGAGAGCACGTCATAGTGAGAAGGAGAAGCAACTTCAACTTGGGCTTTTTAAAACATTTTTTAAGAGAATGAAATAATCAAGAGGTAATATACGATGACTACCACACAAGTTCTATAAGTGGTAGGGAACACCAGCACCGTATTCAGCTCAGAAAAGCCCCTAATGCTGGAAAGTGACAACGTGCAATTTGAGGTAAGAATAGGGCAGCATAATCTCCCTTATATGGAAGAGGCAATTCTCCTTAGTGGTTAAAACTGAATTTCAGGCTCTGGAACAAAATAGGATGTTAGAGCAGAACCTGCAGAGGACGTGTGATGAAGGTCCATCACCAGACTCTTTAAAGCTCTGTGAAGAAAAAATGTTAGGAAAGAGGCTAATGAAGCACACTCTTTATATTCTAAACGCTGGTTTAAAACTTGACTTCCACCTGCTACAGGTTATGAGTACATGTTCTAAAAAACAATTTGTTTTAATGGTGATTTTTCTTAGGGTTCAGGCTTTTTTTCAGGGGGGATTTTATTGATCTTATCTCATAGCTTTTTAATATGAAACTTCTTACACTAAATCCCTTGAATAAAGATCACTCAACCCTTTTTAGTCCCCCCATACTTCCAAGCTCTCTTTGTTTTTCCTTTTATAATCTATTCATCTGAGAGAAAATTAGACAAAGCTTCTTGTGTTTTGTGCCACATTGCAACTGTGACAGCTGTCTTGTAATTAATACACTTCAGCGGGATAATTTGATGACGACACTTAGTTGTCCGTTACCATGCGACTAATGGCAGGGAGTGTACAGCGGGGCTCTATAGCGGAAAGGCTGCAGACTCCATCAGCTATTCATTATAGTTACAGATGTCACAAAAGTCTTTACACAACATTTTATTTTCTGCAAAAACTGTTGCCACCCATCAAAGAAGCATTCTACCCACATCCACAGCAACTCATGCGCGATGTGACACATTTTGAAATATGAATTAAACCAGAACAGATGGCTCATAAAAGTAAAACAAAGTAATTCAATCTGGCTAATGGGGGGAAAGCCACAAACTCTTTAATTCTCAATTCTTTGACTCAAACTCGGCTGAACTGCTTCTCCAGCTTTAATGCTCAAACCCTCTGTCATAGTGTGTTTCTGTGTTCCCCATGCATATTATAACACATTTAAAAGGAAAACACTGTATATTTACAAGACGTTCCCCACCATGTGCGCAGACAGGAGCTATTAGAGCCTAGACAAAGGGGGAAATGTATCGTAATTGATTGTTACAAAAGATTGCCCTCTTCATGAAAAAACATTAAGCTATTTCAGAGCTGCATTTGATGCCTTAAAGTGCTGTGCAAAGAAGGCTCTTTCAGCACCAGACATTCATGCTGACATGCAGTTTGCAAAACAATTACCATCCGCTCTTGTTTGATCTTTGTCCCCACTTTGGTTCTTTATAAGTGTGAGTACAACTCACTTGCCAGCCATGCGTGCAATAATGGTTTCTATCAAGAGATGTCAGCTGTCAGAAAGTGGAATGCATTTCTCCAACACAAGTTCAAAAACTGTAATAAGAAGTTGCTTTTATCACTAAAACAATCTTCTTAAAATAATAATGGTTTGCTGTTGGGAGGTTTTAGTTTCAGGTCTTATGTTAAATCTCAGTAACTTCACAATGATGCTTGCAGGTTGAAATAACTCATCCTTCCTGGTAGGAGGGTCAAGAAATTGACCAATACAAATCAGAACCCCATTCTAATGATAAAAATGTAAAATTTATTGGCATTTTAATTAATGCAAATTTTCAACTATTGAGTTAATAGGATGAACAAGGTAAACAGGAAGTAGATTGTCTGACAACAAACAATCAACTGTTTTGGATTGCATCATTAAAAACTGTGAATATCTGACATGTTTATAAGAAGGAAGAGGGTAGAACATTTGAGTGCAGTGGTACATTTGTCTACAGAACGTTTGTCTTCTTTGTGCTCATTTTGTCCTGGTCATGAGAGTTCAGAGGGGATGGGGTGGTGTTGGTGGTCCATCAAAGCAATCAACAGGCAACAGGTGGAAGAAAAAGGTGGACAGAAAATAAACCAGAGAACCCATGCTCACTCCTACGGTCACTTTAGAGCAGGGGTAGTCTATTAAATCTGCCAAAAGGTCCAGATCTGCATACATGACCTGATCCTCAGTCCAGGGGGGGACAGTTATGTTCACAGAAACATGAGTACCACCAAGTAGCTGTCGCAGAAGCGAGACACGCTCGGAACCTGACCACGCCCCCTCCCATTCTCCTGTTTACGGAGGCGTGCCGCTGCATCCCCTCGACCACACTCGTGCATCTCCCCAGACGCGCCCCCTCCCTCTGGATTTGCTGCACGATCCAGACAGAACTGCCTCTGGGTCCGGATCCAGACCGCGGTCCACATGTTAGTGACCTCTGTTTTGGAGTCAATTAATCCAACTTTTGGACTGTAGGAGGAAATCAGTGTACCAGGAGAAAGCACACTTAAAGCTCAACCTCCAAAGTCAGGGTTTGATCAGGAGACCTTCTCACTGTAAAGTTACACAGAGTAGCTTAGCTGACATGATTTGAAAAAGGTAAAACCAGTTAGGACGCATCAATGAAGATAACTACCAATTTAAAAAGGAGTTCATACTATTTATGTATTTTTAATTTTAGTAACATGTTCCACTGACTACACTAGAAGAGCTATGTGTCTGCTAACATCTGATTCATATGATTATCAACCAAAACACTGGCTGTATATTTTGCTAAGAAAGAAACCTTACATGATAAAGTAGGCACCACAACAAAGCAGACAATGTGTGAGACATACAGCCAGTGTGGATGACAAAAACATGGAAGAGTCTGGATTTGACTTTGGAAAAATTCACAAGTTAAATAGTGCTGGGTTGACTCATACATGCTGACGTTATAAATATTAGAAATATACAGTATCTGTAGAGAAATTGCAGCAAACCAAAGTGCAGATTTGATAGAGAAAAAAAATCTATGAACAAGAAATAAAAGTAAAAATTAGAGTGGGTGAATGTCTGATGGAAATTCCTAATTTGCTTAAAATGATTTCAATAAAGCAAAAGTATCTGGTTAGTCACATCTAGTAAGCTGTTAGAGAAAATATATCAAGCTGCAAGGCTGCACCCCAACTTTTCTACCTCATTGTTGACAGGTTTTATGAGTTAATGCACTTTGTGATGTATAGCATAATAACCCTGCCTATGACTTTAGGGCCTTTCTCTTAATATTGGCTGCTGAGTGGATCAGGCAAAATTATTGTAATGAGACAAAATTTCCATACAACAGCAAAATGAGTTCATTACTCTAAGTTATATTGGTGAAGTTACCAAAAGATATTGATGGTTTTATTAAGCAAGAATTGAGTTTTAGCCATAAACAGAATTAGGCAAACATGCAGACTGCAAAATGTAATAATAATTACATCAGTTTTATTGAAAATGGTATCAGAATGACCGCTGCTGCTTCATATTCATTGCTTTCAAAAGCAGGTAATGCGTCATATTTATGGTATCTGTGGTTTCTTGGCACTAGCTGGTTTGTACGGTTGATAATCAGAACCCTAAATATGGCTGCAAATTTGCAGGCAGAAATCTAATTCTCGAAACGTATCAGTGCTAGGCTCTAACAAAACAACCAAAGCAAAATGCAACAAGATGAGTATGTCTGAAACCAGAAGACCTTACATGACTTTGTGCTTTTGCTCCACCTGGTTGTTCTCAAGGAAAATCCCCAGTCCATTTGAGGTTTCAAGCTGTTAGTGCATAGTGAGTCTGTCTACTGTTTGCAGTGTCTTACAATTACGCGGACCTCACAGCAGGTGCAGTTGCTAAATTAATAATTGTAAAATTAAAATGAACTCTCATACAATGTGAAATCATACCCTTGTCATTAATAATAAAAGAAAAGGTTGGGGGGAAATGAAACACGGGTTTTATTTTAAAAACACTGGATGCACCTCGGCGGCTAGTGTCTCACTTCCTGTCTGGTGCATGTAATTACTTTAACATGATGAAAATCTGCATGCAGTGTCCAGGAAAAATGAACTTGTTGTGGAAAATTTACTTTGCTCCACAACCACACCGCAAACATACCACAGCCGGTGTGCATGCTCTGATTGGACACTGTTTTTTCGTATTTGCGGAGACCGCAACGCAACGCAATCCGTTGTTAAGTAGTCTTTACTGTAACAAAAACCAAAGTGTTGAAGGTGAATCTGTGCAGAAATGATGGATTTTAGAAACTAAAAAAGGGTCTCGTCTCGTCTCGTCTTCTTCCGCTTATCCGGGTCCGGGTTGCGGGGGCAGCATCCCAATTAGGGAGCTCCAGACAGTCTTCTCCCCAGCCACTTCTACCAGCTCCTCCGACAGGATCCCAAGGCGCTCCAGGGCCAAACCAGAGATATATTTTCTCCAGCGTGTCCTGGGTCGACCCGGGGGCCTCCTGCCGGCAGGACATGCCTGAAACACCTCCCTGGGGAGGCGTCCAGGGGGCATCCTAATAAGATGCCCGAACCACCTCAACTGGCTCCTTTCGACATGGAGGAGCAGCGGTTCTACTCCGAGTCTCTCCCGAATGTCCGAGCTCCTCGCCCTATCCCTAAGGCTGAGCCCGGCCACCCTGCGGAGAAAACTCATTTCGGCCGCTTGTATCCGCGATCTCGTTCTTTCGGTCATTACCCAAAGCTCATGACCATAGGTGAGGATTGGGAGGTAGATCGACCGGTAAATCGAGAGCCTTGCTTTCCGGCTCAGCTCCTTCTTCACCACAACAGACCGGTTCAGCGTCCGCATCCCTGCAGACGCTGCCCCAATCCGCCTGTCGATCTCCCGCTCCCTCCTTCCCTCACTCGTGAACAAGACCCCGAGATACTTGAACTCCTCCACTTGAGGCAGAATCTCTCTCCCGACCTGGAGTTGGCAAGCCACCCTTTTCCGACCGAGAACCATGGCCTCAGACTTGGAGGTGCTGATCCTCATCCCAGCCGCTTCACACTCAGCTGCGAACCTCCCCAGCAAGAGCTGTAGGTCAGAGCCTGATGAAGCTAGGAGGACCACATCATCTGCAAAAAGCAGAGACAAGATTCTCCTGTCACCAAACTCAACACCCTCCACACCACGGCTGCGCCTAGAAATCCTGTCCATAAAGGTTATGAACAGGACCGGTGACAAAGGGCAGCCCTGGCGGAGTCCAACCCTCACTGGGAACAGGTCCGACAACATCTTCAAAAATCAAGAAAAAAATCTAGTTGTCTTTGTTTGAATCTGCTGGTTTAACTGGATGACTGAGAACCTTCACCAGCATCATCTTTATCAGAATTCTCTGCATAAAACTTTTCACAAAGAGATGAAAGTAAAAACCAAATTGGCCCCATTCTTCTGCTTTTTCAGCTGTTAGATTTGGCTAGATGCTCATCGGTGTATACATTAGCACTAATTAACATTCTCAAACTCAAAATGGGTCAGCAGCTTTTTGCATTCTTTAAAGACAAAATCTGTACCGTCAATGTGAGCCAAAAGACAGAGGATGTCTGACAAGAAACAAATTCAGTTACAGTTTTAAGCAAAATTTTAAAACGCTTTATCCAAAACGTAATAAATTTCAAAAACATTTTCAATTATTTCAAGCACCCAAACCCTGATAATAAAAAAAGAAAAAAACACCCCTGACAAAAATATTTGAGTGCATTAAATGATGTGCATCATACAATTAAAAATGCATGTTTCTTTTCATTGATTCTGAAGCTGTAGTCCATGTCACCATTAAACAAATCATCACCACTCATTCATCCCAAGGTTACCAGCTCTCACAGTAGCTAGCTGTATTCTCCAGCTGTCCACGGAGGACTGCCTCAGTGCATCCCCTACATCAGCTGATTATGCTATCTATCAAGCCCAGCTGTCACTGCCCGTTTAAACCTTTGTCAAGTCCTGCATGCAACGCAGCCCACAGCAGACCGCGTAATTGCACTTTTGTATTCCAACACCTGAACATCATACCTTGTGCATTTCTAAAAACACAGAAGCAAGACCGTGGCACGTAAAGAGTAAAAGGAAAAAAATGTTTAAAATTTGGGAGTCGCGTTGCACCTGATGAAAGCACGGGTTGCAGTTCTGATGATGAACACACTGGCGAGAGTGTCGAGAAAAAGGACAATGTTTGGTTTGTGTCGTGGTTACAGCGAGCTAAAAGCAGGAGAAACAGATGCCAACTGCTTTTTTCTTGTTGCCAAGGCACAAACAGGATGCTGGCAGCTACAAAGATTCAATTATAAAAAGTACAGAAAATAATTAGAAAAATAATAGCACTTGAAAAAAATTGCCCCTCCAGAAATTGAGCATAACAATAAATCCGTTAATTAGCTCATTAATATTCAATTGGGGTCAGTGGACTTAATGGAACCTTTTTCATGGGCCAAGGAAATGTTTAACACTCGGTTTTTCCTGTGCCTGTTCTCATTATCAACTATGCACAGGCAGGCCTTATCAGTCCTCCAGATGGCAAGGAACAATGCAGCACCATTATCGTCTTACAGCAGCATGTGTGCCTTGTAACCGGTGTGTGCCTGGGACAGTGAAGTATAGATACTGAGGCATTTAGTGTAATTGATATGTGGTATATATCGTATTGTTTAGGCCTGTTTGTTTGCTCTGCTGGTATTCAAGGCAAGAGGAGAGGCAAAGATTGATTTTCACCGCAGCCACTCCCGCTCTCACCACAGGTCACAGATAACTTGTCAACGCAGTTTTTCGGGCTGGTGTAAAATGCATCAAGGCTAAACTCTCCCGGCGTTGTGGAGGATAGGGAGTTTCATCTGTGCAAACACAAGCCCTCTCGCTGTCGTCACCTTGTGCATGAGACAGATGTTTTATTCAACATGTGCACAGGACGGCGACATGTCCAAGCATAACGCGTTTTTGCATCTTTACTCTGTGAGGTTTTCATTTGAGATAGCCATTTAGATTTGCAAGTACAAATAATTTATCTTCCAACAATGAAACGCCAGCTCAGAATGTTGTTTGTTAAAATAATGTTCAAAAAAAGCCCTTACATTTCCAAATTTTGAACCAAACCAAAACTCCCGTTTTAAATGCATGAACTAATTGACAGTATAAATACAAGGACCCGACTGAAGCCCTCTTTATTGATCAGGATGGGGTCACAGAGGACACCTCATCGTCTGATCTGTTGTTATATGTCAGCTGAGACAGCTGTGCTCAGTGTCAGGTAACTAACATTTGGCCCATTAGCATATCAATGCAGACGCACATTACTAAAGCTGCTTCTTAATCACTGCATTTATATTCATTATGTCACTGATGATATAATGCACACACTGAACATACTTTATTAGCATTAATAAAACTACTGCAGCTCACTAATATTACTGAATCAGGGAGAAATTACAAAAACATCAACATTATAGAAAATATTAGTGAGCTAGGGTTTGTGCTGCATTCAAAGTCCTAAGAAAATAACTGTCATTTGGTGCAACAGAATACAATAGATTATTATATGCTGACCCTATAATTTGCAGGTCATTGATTTGGTAGAGAACGTTTTAGTCCCCATTTCTTATTTTGGCAAGAACTGAACTTAAAGGCACACTATGTAACTTTTTTATATTTTAAAATCATTTTCTTGAGCCAGCATGTGCTAATTCAACCCTTTACAGGGTTAATGAAAAGTCACTCAGCCCCATCTGCTGCTTGTGTCCAGGACAGTGTTGGGAATAACGCCGTTTAAAGTAACGGCGTTAGGTAACTCCATTCTTTTATCGGTAATGGACTAATCTTACTAATTACCGTTTCCGTCATGAGAACGGCGTAACTGTTACTGAGCGTGAAATGTGGTGCGTTACTTTTATAATGTTCTCTCCAACAATGCGTCCGTAGGTTCAGTCCTCTGAGCTTTATTTAGAACAATAAGAGCTGCTGTCGGCTGCAGCCGCACCAAAAACAGTCTAAAACTGTTAAAACAACCAAACAGAGCTGTTTCCTGCCCTCTGTCGCTCCTGCAGCAGTACGTCTCACACACACACACGCGCGCTCCGCCCCCTTTCCCCATCAGCTGTTCTCATGCGAGTCTCTCTGTTTTCACACAAAGCAGAAAAGGACAGCATCTCAACTTCCAAGCATAATCTCAGAACAAACGATAACCAGACTATTACGGTACAAATTGATGAAATAAACTGTGTACTTTGAACGCACCGCATGACCGCCCCATGCACAAACTGCTTGTGTGCGCGGCTGCGCACACACAAACGCGCACACACAAACGCGCACACACAAACGCCAGCGATGGAGTAGGGTAGTCTGGAGCATTAGGATGAAAAGTTTTATTTATTTATTTATTTTTATTTCATTCAGTAAAAACAAAACAAAAACTAAAATACACAAAACTGCAAATAAGCATAACCAAGAATGAAAAGGAACAGAAAGAAGAGAAAAACTTTTATTAATATCTGCCCCTTTAAAAAGAAAATAGTAATATTAAAATAAATAAAAACAAAATAGAATTAAAAAGAAAAGGCTTTAAATGAAGATTAATCTGTTTACTGCGCAAGCCCTTTCGGCAATTAATGTATAAAAAACAAAAAGCTGAATGTTTACAGCGGTTTACCCAGAACCCAAAAATTATCATATATATATATATATACATACACATATATACACATACATATGCATATACAGTACATACCCATTCATCATACATACATACATAAATCAAACATAGCCCATTAAAGGTCTAAATCATTTCTTTATAAACTTTAAATATAAAGTCTTTTGTCTTCTTTTAAAACTTTTTAATGTTTTGACATTTTTTCATGTCGTCACTAATATTGTTCCATAACTGGACTCCTCTTGACAAAAGTTGTCATCTTCAAGGTGGAGATTTATCCACTACTTCAAACTGATTGAGGTAAAAGTCCAGAATGTGTTTGTGAGGTGTCATTGTGTCCTGAAATTTCAGTTTCTTTTAAATTTACTCATGAAAACTGCTCAGGAAAATCCTAATTCTTTGATATACCACAACTTTTTAAAATAGTAACACAAAAATTATTTTCCTGGTAACTAGTTACTTTTGTTATAAAGTAATTCTGTACCTAACTCAGTTACCTTTTGGAACAAGTAGTGAGTAACTATAATTAATTACTTTTTTAAAGTAACGTTCCCAACACTGGTCCAGGATACTGTGTTTGCAACTTCTGAGTCTTCAGTCTGGTGTCCCTGAAGTCTCACAAAGCCATGTATCTTGCGAGGGTTAGGCTAACCCAATGTGGCTACCTGATATGCTAGCACCGGTGTGTTTTTACCTCATGATTTCTGAATTTTTAAAAAATCTCTCCCTACTTTAACACAGCTGATTTCTTTGGATGAGTGGTGAACCGCTCCAGTAGAAAGCAATGAAAGAGACATTTCAACAGTTAGATTTAGGTATTTCTGAGCATAAACAATGCTAACGATTTTACAACTGTGATTTTAAACGGACACTAGGGGGTGCTAAAACAAGCCAAAATTGCATAGTATGCCTTTAAAAAAATTAAAGAAAATACAAACATTCCTTAACAATAAAATATTCTAAAAAGTGTGTGTTACTTAAATAAAATTGCATTATTATTAATATATGTTTACACTATTACCATGCAATACATTATGATATTTATGTATACAAATGTATACAAAAAAATTTTTTTAATCTTTTTTCTGCATTTGGGACATTAAAGTGTTAAAGTTTTAAGATTATTTTGTTTGTCTCACATTTACAAAATGACACAAAGTATACTCTGGAGTGTCTAGAATATTGTTGTTTTTCCTGTATACTGTACATATATATTAAAAAACATTTTTAAATTGATGCTACTTCTTTAAGTGTACTTAAAATATATCTTTTTTTTTAAGAATGCAAGAAAGCTCTTGTTCACAAAAAGGACCGGGTACATAAATGACATGCCATCTTTACATATTGACAATAAAAACAACCTCAACATTCTTTATAGTTGATAAGATGCTTCTTACTAAATATAAACAGTGTCTGACGGTGAAGATGATCTGTGCTCATATTTGTTTTCTCCATATAGAAGCTTTTAAAACATTTAGATTATTTGAAGCTATTTTTACCAACAGCCTATCATCAGGAAGCAGATGAAGACAGAACCAAAAGGATTGTGTCAAACTCAATAATAAATCCTAGTTTAATTACTGAAGGTGTGATGATGCCAAGTTAACAGTATGGGGCATTTTATGTCTTTGTTGGAATTACCCCCCTAAAAGAATAATCAAGAATTACGCTTGAATTTAACAGCACTGCTATATATTTTAAACAAAAATAAATTAAACGATCTGCAGAGAAATCTTCATTCAACCACAGTCAGAAAATAAATAAAAATATTGAAAATGACACTTGTTACAAATATTCAGTGCATTTATTTTTATCAGCTTTTCCCATAACACCGCTGGATTAATGTGCCTGAATTGAGAAGATGAACCGTGACACTGTCATTTTCCATTTTCTTGCTCCATCTTGTGCATCCATAATATCTACAACATTAAATGTCAGCCCTTTGAGATCCAACACTTTCAGACTCATCCTGGGTTTCCCTTTAAAGAAAAGCTCAATCATGAAAGCTTAGAATAAAGTTTCTACCTGTTTGAAGCAAAGGTTATGGATTTTAACTTGGAAAAACATTTTATTCATAACATGTCAGTTTATGCACACTGTCCTAAGATTATTAAAGATGTTTTAACATGACAATTTTCCAGCATCTTCTTATTAAGCAACAATGGTTTTGGATTGTGTCCCACATCTGGCTCAGAGTCAATGTGCTGAGTGGGTTAAGGGGCTATCCCACAAATAGAGGTGATTCTAAATCATTGGCTTTAAGGTTGCAGCTTGAGAGCCCAGGTGTCATGGATAATTCCTGCTCAGATATCTACAGCCTTCACTATCTCACCCCACTCCTCTTTTTTTAGCTCCACTTCACCTCTGTTTAGGAGGCAAGCTGCCATCCCATTGATCCCCCCCTCCTCCCTCTTCCTCCTCAGATCCAGGTATAAGGGCAGCCACTAAACCTGCAGGGAAACGGAGAGGACGACACTCCCCACTGAGTGCAATTGGGATTTAAGAAAGTTAAACACTTCTCCAGCACAAAATTCCAGCATGGGCAGCAGAGAGGGGATTCTGTCCTCAGGCCTCCTCACACCCAGCTGATCAGAAGGTCAGTCCCATCATCGTACTTCCTGCCCATCTTGCACTCTTCATGTCTTTCGGTAACTTTGAAAAGACTCATCCCTCTCATTTACTCTAAACGTTGCCGTCAACAGTTTCTGCTGTTCTGCTTGGCTCCAAAATTGTAGAGGACTCATATTTTTAGAATAATAAAATGAAGGGATGAAGGACACAAGGATAAAAAGCAGGCAGCAGATGATGTATGAAATGAAAAGGATAAATAAAAATAAACAGTTTGATTATGAAACAGATTTTAAAGCATTTAATTGTAAAAACAACAATAACATGAGTCAAAATGAACATTTCAGCATTTCATTATTAGTCTTGGAAATGAACATGTTTTCTTCACTTCCTTTTTGTATTCCTGTTTATATTCCTGCCCTCTAAAACATGGCTGGTATAAACTAAAAAGTAAAACCAGAAAGATTTATAAAGATTTTAAATGTCTCAAATAGTATAACAATACAATTATCTGTTAGGATGAAAGTAAAACCAGGATCAATGTTGTTTCCTCAATGAATGCATGATAATGTAGAACTATTAGTGAAGAATACATTTTGATAAATCATGGCACAGAGCAAAAGCACATGACTGATCAGGCTAAGCCCCAAAAGACAGGGGTCAGGAGTACTTCAGTTCTTTAAAAGATGGTATTAAAATACACAAAACTAAAAAGAAATGCCGTAAAGTTACTGAATCCAAATATCAGCATGCTGTTTTCAGACTTTTGGTATTATAGGGAGACATTTTTTCCTTTTGGGGGGATCAGGTCATCCCTGCTATTAACTTTCTCAGAGAAGAACAACTGTGGTTGTTTTTAAACCAGAAGTGTTAAACAAAAAGGTCAACAGCAGGCTCCACTGACACTCTGACCACAAGTGGTTTGTTTGTCCCCCACAAATGCTCCAGAACTTAAAATAAAATTTAAAAAAAGGGTTTCCTTCTAATCCTGTGTTACCCGGTGTTTTTTATCTATGCAAACATGTGAATCTGCAGTAACACGACCTGCAAGGAGGGGTGTTTGAGCATATCGGCACTACAAAAACAGCCACATGTTTACAAGGACAAGACAAGCATGTTACGTTCTAACAATGCAGCGCTGCCACCAATCCAGTGCTCCCTTTCACTTACAACGGCGCACCCCCCCCCCCCCCCCCCCCCCCCCCCCCCCCCCCCC
>SSNR01000015.1:492402-550636 GCA_006937965.1 Callopanchax toddi
CCCCCCCCCCCCCCCCCCCCCCCCCGGGGTTAGCAGACCTTCCTTTATGTTCAAAGATTATCTGTTAATCCAAAATGTGCAGGAGCATGAGACGACAGGAAGGGGACCAAAACTCTGGAGGGAGGGGGGATGGATGCATGGCTTTATTTGTTTGTTGGCTTTCATATTAATCCATTGGAACACAGTGCATTTCCCCCTCTTCTATGGGCATGTGTAAATGTTTTAGAACCATTAAATGGAAGATGAAATTTCCAGTGGATAGCATGTAAAAGTATTAATTGTAAAGACCATTATTTGGTGTCCATGAGGCTGAATCAGCTTAGGCACTCCATTCCCCCATTTGCATACAAAATGCTTTATTTTGGCAATCAATGAAAGTGCTCCACTGTATGTGTGGCTTATCACATGCTTGCAGGAAATGGATTCCTTAGCCATCTCGTTAAATTCTGTTGATGCAGAACAATTTGAAACATGGCACAGGCAGCAATGACATTTAAAGATGCCTTGGCTTAATTATATTTTGCAAACATTTGGGCTGTTTGTCCTCGGGGATAAAGCGCCTCGACTACAAAGTTAACTTGTTAATAATTCAAAATGAATCTCTCTTTTTGTTGAGCACCAATCATTATCTCCTATTAGAGCTGGTTAAGGGCATTCAAGGTGCCTCAAACACACGGGGGAGACATGCTGCTGTTTAATGCTGACGATGAAGCACACTCATGCAGTATAATGAAGTTTGGATCATTTAGTGTAGGATGGAAGTTCAATTTCATAGCAAAGAGTTCAATCTAGGATGATGTATATAATAGTGATGAAGTTGTTTTTGAAACATTTTGATTTATTGTGAATCCTGTACTTTAAAACTGCACCATGTAAACTTTGTGGTGGAAAAACTAGTTTTTCATGTAAATGTCAAATAAAACCTGAACTATTCAGATTGAGTTGATTTTAATCTCTTTTTTGTATTTGTGTTTTTGTATTTCTTCATGTATATTCACATACTTTTTAAATTTTAACTGGAAAGCACATTAGACTGCTGCATAAATAAAGTTTGACTCATTTGATTTACAGTATTTTTTGACCAGATAAATGAATGTACTGTATCGTATAGTTTTTGTTTTAAGAACGTGGTTCTGTTGTGTTGATGGGGTGTATGCTTGTTGCTTTAGAAGTTTAAAGAAATGGCAAGTGGGAAAAAAAAGTGAGAGACATTGAGCTGCTTCCTGAGACACAACAGGACCAAACAGTTGTTATTACAGCGTTGCAGCAACTCTTTGTTATATCAGACCCAAAACACACACAGACACAGATTCTCTTGATCTTGGTGTTTCCTTATGAAAAAAAAACTCCAGAAAAAGAGGGGAAACAATTCAGCTTTACAGAATTTTTTCACAATTTAGCTTGTTTCTCTTCCACTATCAAATGGGCCAAAGGTGGGCAGTAATGTCTTTGCCTGTGATTGTTTAAAAAAAATCTCTTATGAATCACAAAATTAATTTTATTTAATTCAGATTCAATATGGCTGCCACAACAAATTAAAGGGACTAGAGGCAGGATTTGTAAAAAAAGAAAAAAAAAAGCATGCATGTTCAGTTTTTTTATGGTGATGAAGCGATTTAAACTTAAGCCTAGTTTATACTTCTCTGACAGCACGTTTGCGCTCACACGCACACGTATTGACGGAGACGTTTTTGATTTTTACTTCTCCGTCAGTGTTGTGAAGCAATTCTCCACCAGGACAGCAGAGGGCGCATAACTTTTCTGCAGTAATGCCTCGGTCGGCCAAAGTTTGTTTACTTCAGCTCAGTAATGGCCGACAGAGAGCGAATTTTGATTGAGTTTGAACAGATTGATCTCGAGGAACAAACAATATTGTTTATAGAATTAAACAGGAGTGAGGAGACTGCAACAGGAGTCTGTTGAATGTCCGTCCGTTCAGTGAGGACGAGGCAGACGACGAGTGAATATGTAGCTCTTGTTTAACCCTTTAGGGACACTGGTGGATTATATAAATGTTTGTACTTCGTCTGCCAGACGTTTCTCGAGCTGATCCATATCTGCTTCGCCGAGATTTTACTATTACTACTCTGTTGATACCAGCGTCAAGTCGGAAATGATCACGGGGTGTTGAGCCGACCAATCAGAGACGTGCGCTCTCCGTCTCGTTCGACAGATAGTTAGAAAAGTGAGCTTGACTCCGTCCGTCCTTGCGTGGATGTCGGAGAGCTCTTGCGTTGGCGTATATTGGCGTTGCGTGTCTCCGTACCGACGCAGACGGAGAAGTATAAACTAGGCTTTAAAAGAATGAGGCCACGTATCATCTGTAAAATGCGCTGCAGTTCAGGCCCAAATTTCCCACGTTGTCTTACGGATGTGACATGAACTGACACTGCTCGGCGTTCAGTCCAGTAGTGGGCGTTGTCCATGTGCATGCAGTATGTATACTGGTTTGGGTAGTGGGAACGTTGGACTCTGTGTTCGTCATGTCAGCGGCTCGGGGATATTGATAGCTTTGTGTTTTAGGAAATCCCCGCTGGTGGACGCCCTGCTGTCTTTAAGTGACATTCTGTTGGTTATTTATCTACAGTAATAACCATACCCACTGGTGACATCACTCAAAGTGTGCAGACTGCAGAGTCTCTAGAAGCAGACTGATGTCATAGCTAGGCAGATCAGGAGCTACGTTGCTGCCAAACTTTAGCTGTAGACTTTTGGGTATTTAAAACTAGGGGTGTCAGATTAGCGCGTTAATTACAATTAATTAATTACAGCCCTAATTAACGCGTTATGTTTTTTAATCGCGTTAATCACATTTTTAATCGCTTGATCATCTCTGCATGCAGTATGCCGCTGCAGTGATGTGTATGCGCTGAACTGGTCTCCTCACGATGTTTGTGTGTCACTGAGCAGCTCCCCTCACTTTCAGGAAGTGATCACGTAACCTAAGCATGATGCCGAGACAAACCAAACACAGCTGATGGCTGTGTCGGTGTTATGACACCGGCGTCACCTTTTAGAGCGCTATTTATCTGAACCTGCTGCAACAAGGAAGTGCAAATAAAATGACCTGCTCATTTCACGAGCTACTCGACCGGAACCGATGACCACCAGCAGTCCAGCACAGCTGATCACTGATTACAGTAGTACACCTAACTGTCAGCCGGTTCAGTGCGCGATCAATTGGCTGACAGCTTCCACCGCTTGTCCAGCACAGCGCTGATCACTAGTAGTAAGCCTACTGAGTGATCTGACGGACTACAATGGTTATATTCAAAATAACAGCGCGAGTCGCGACGTGGCACAGCACTGATGTATCCGGTGTAAAGGCTGAAATACGCGACCGGCCAGCTGATAGTAATCAGCTGGTTCGGTGCGTGACCGACCGGCTCACAGCTTCCACCGCTTGTCCAGCACAGCGCTGACCACTGGTTACCAGTACTACACCACTGGACTGGCACTGTTATGAACCGGTCCAGTCAGCTGTTCCTGATGGAACACGGACGTAGTTTGGGGGGGTGCAGGGGGGGCATGTCCTCTGCTCGTTTTTAAAGTCAGTTTTGATCCCTGTAGTTTTTACTGTCTAAAACAAAGTTCCACTATAGTAAATGGATACTGGCTGTTGTTCTTAGGTGTAGGTTTAATATCATGGCTCTGTTTAAACAGTTCAGCCCCTCTTCTCCACCTCCTCCCACCCCTGTATTCAAGTTGTGCCCCCCCCACCTTTGAAATATAAATTTCATTCTTGGTGGAAAATCAAATCAAATCAAACTTTATTTATAGAGCACATTTCCTGCAGAGCAACACAATGTGCTTTACAGCAGATAAAACATAAACTAAAATCAGATGAGGGGTTAACAGAGCTGCTGCAAACTGAGTCCACTGACCAAAGTAATGGTAAAGCACTGGGAATGAATCTGTTCAAGTCTGTTAAACACAATAAATGACTTCATAAAGACACTTTATGTTGTTATATATCAATCTTCTGGTCTGACACAATCATTTAATGAATTTAAATGACAATAACTCAAGATGAGGGCTTTCTTTAGCAATTTTTTAAAATGCGATTAAAAATGTGATTAATTAGATTAATTAATTACAGATCATAATTAATTAATCGCACAATTTTTTTAATCGCCTGACAGCACTAAAAAACATTTTTGCAAACAGTCATACTGATGCATTAGAACTCTATATTACCATTTGTAAACCTCTACAATTGTACATGAGACCCTTTAGCTTGTTTCAAACGTCCAAATTACTAAGCTACGTGTCGCTGCAGCAGCATAAACACCATAAACTAAACAAATGACTTTATTTGTTTTACCTGTTTTAACAGAAGTTTGTTTTGATTTCTAATTAGACGGATTAAATAGGGGATGCTATTGTTTGCAGTGGAATTTGTATTTAATAGTAATTTGTTGGGTAATTATTGAGGATGGTGCAGGATCTGGTAAGATTCTTCTTCCTGCTCTGCTTCAATCATGTATTTTTATTGAGTTTTGTGTTTATGGTTTGATCTTTATGAGAAAAGCATCCCCGTTCTAAACTGAAAGTCTCAATAATAACTGCACACATGTAGAAATATAATTAGCTGCACGCATGCTGTGTGCAGCAGGTGCATTCAAAAAGAAAGGAGCTCAATCAAACTCTACAGAAAAAAGGTGAGCATGTTTTGTTCATGACGGTGCTCAAAAGGCAACACAAATTTAAATTGCATCTCATAGTGATGGTCTGTCCTTCTCATACAAATAAATTAAAGTGTGCAGATTGGCAGCCATACAGCTAAAAAGACAGTCAAGGTTTGGTCCATATTGTAAAACACATTTCAACTCCATTAATCCACTTCATTCACCTCTCACAGCTTTCTTTTTTCTATGAATATACAAGACTCAAATTTGTGACAGTGTGTCCTTCGTGACTCTCAAAGCCAGGTGCATCCCCATCAATATCAGCAAAAAGAGGAAAAAAATTAAACCTTCTGAAAACATATACTGTAGGAGTGCAGTGATTTAATATACTGCCATAAGCCCTTGCTCCTACACTCGACATGCAATTTGGAAATAAATTGACTGATTTAGATAGAGGCACAGGGAGGAGAGGAGGGGGAAAAAAACTGATGTAAACCTGGTTTGCTACTATTGAGTAAGGTGACATTGCGCAACAAATCACTTGCATGAATAGAGAAAGAAAACGATTTCTATTTCTAAAAAGTAATTTTGTTTGGGGAAGGTGCGTTGATTGCCATGTGTGTGAATCTATTCCTTACTCGGCTCGAGGAGCCAGAACATTTTATACAAGTCAATGTTATATTTTGCTGTTAGCATAATAATCAGAAAGGCCAGACTTTCATCCAAAGAATAACAGAATCTCATTTATTCCAAGTACATAATAGAAGACCAACCGCAACAGCCTATCTCTCCCAATTCTTTCCATATCTTCACTGTGAGAGCAGAAATAGTTGACTTTTACAACCGCAGTGTCCATTGTGTTTTAATTGAGCCCAATGAAGAATAATTAAGCAATTAAAGGCTTGATAAAAGAGAGGCAGGGTAAACAGATAAAAAGACAAGTGCTGGTACACTGCAGTGTGAATTAGACGTACCTACAGCGTCGAATCACCAAGAGGAGACAAAAGATCAAAAAAGGTAGCAGCCAAAATGAGCCACCAGCCTGTGTGTCGTTTCTCTAAAGAGCTCGTGGCTGAATTGAGTGAAAACACATGCGGTCAGGCTCAAAAATTTAAGACTTCCCAGCTGGATTTTCGGAATGGGAGTGCTCTCTGATATTTTCACCACTCTGACATTAGTGGGTTTTATTTTTTGAGTAATTGCACAGCTTGATGTGTACTCAGGGGTTTCCATGAGAACGATGAAAAGTCTTATTTCAACAATGCCGCAATTATGGGGGGAAATATGGAAATACATTTTGAGCCAGTTCACAGTTGAGTTGCCTGGAATAATAGGAACAGAAAACAGAAACGGGGAGCAAGGGGTGAAAATGGCAATTTGAAACTCAACTGTCTTTAAAATAGCAGCCCATAATGACGAAGAATCCTTACCACCACAATCCCTAATACCCTGGATTTGTCAAATACTGCAGCACATTCAGATTACCTTGAACTAGTTTATGGTGCCACAATTTTTCAAACAGTGGTATCTGCTTTATTCAATATACGGCAGCCATAATCTCTGTTGGCATCATATGCTGGTTGGCAGTGATAATCTATAATCCATTCATCCAGAGAGGGTACACAAATGCATATTTGTTTCCTGGGATTAAAAGCTTATGGAGGGTGAATGGCATGGCCAATAATGCTCATCCATGCCAGCTATGACAGCAGCTCCCGCTGTACTGTGGATGCAAGATATTCTCTTAAGTCACATGGTAACAACACCAAACAGGACAGAAAGTCACCAATGTTCCATCAGTACAATGTCACTTCATTAGATTTTCAAAAGAGGAAGGAATTTAAAATAGTCACTGGATACCCCTGCTTTATGGTCAGTAAGCAAAGGGATCTCATGAGGGTCACAGGGGTCATGGCCATGGAAATCCAAGACTAAACCACAGTTTGACTAATTAAAATCTGGTTTTCTCAACCAAGTCTTCTAACTAAGATTTAAACTTTTGATTCTGATTTGATAATTGAACACCTGGATGAAGTAAAGCTGACTAGACTTCTGGACTGGTGGACAAAACACACATTCATCATGTTGGACAAACGAGTCAAGGAAGGATTGGTGTTCACCAACTTTCATGTCTATAAAACCCACGTAGAGAACATTTTTAACAGAAGTTAAATAGGACTAATGGTCTACAAGGGAGGGAGGCCCTTATGGTCTTTAGTCTTTTACCTCAATTTCTTGCAGACAATAAAGAAAATAATAAGTAACCAACTGAAGAGTCATGTTCTTTTGTATTGGCTCTTTTTTCTTTCCCTATAAAATAAGCAGCTCATGAAATCTTTTTGTCAAGTTTTACAATTATTTTTCTTCCTAAATATTCTAGTGTTCAATGATCTAACCAGATGTTGTGTACAAAAGCTGCACTAAAACTGCAAAAACTTCAACATTTTCACTGAGAAAAAAGGTAACTGTACCAGCAAGAGAACATGTTTTACAAGACTAAAGAAAAAAGCAAAAATTAGAAATTTGATATTAAAACATCAAACCAGTGTTGCACCAAAGTTAGAAAAACAGATCCAATTCCAGTAAAATGTTTAAAATGCAAACTGTACACCCAGATAGCCATCAGATTTCTAAACCCATTATTCTGGTTAAATTGTTCTAATGGTAGCTTGTAGTAATGAAGATGTCAACAGTTTAAAAAAATACAATTGCTTTAATTTTGTGCAAAGCATCACGTTAGGGGCTAGAATTTAAAAACGTTTTTTAAAGGTTTTGTTTGAATAAATCAAGAGACAATAAATTCTTCATCCCAAATAAAATATTCAGTGTTATTTGCATTTTTCTACAAAGAAAAAAACAAAATGTATATTAAGTCATCCCTGACTGAGACCTTTATGACAGTAAGTCCCTTAGAAACAGTGCATGAGGTGGAGTTATATATCTCAATCTGCATAGGAAAAATAATCATATGTCCTGGAGATGACATAAAAAGACAATCAAACTTAATGTGACCCCTGGGGAACTCCACAGATGATCTTATGCCCTCTAACCCTAAACACTTCCAGAGCAGCTTACATCCAGTGAATACCTACAAATTACCACATAAAGTACAAAATACACAACCTAAAAACAAATGTGCACAAACAAAACACTGCATGCAACTGCTGTTAGGAGAGTTAATAGTGAACCCTGCAGTAAAACTGACTTAATTTGGAAAATGCATACCTTTTAAAATCAAAACAACTGAGTGACTAAAGTGTGTTTGCACAGTGAAGATCCTGTCCAAGATCAGGGATGCGTCTACTCCAGCCCCCAATTTATTCTGCAGTGTAATATAAAGACAAAACTACAGCCACAGCTGAAATATTTGAACACATTTACCATCACAATGTTTTTACTTATATTGATCAGTAATCTTGATGCGCATTTTATATTATAAAAAACAAAATTACGTTTTTCCTCAAAGATACACATATGGTACTTTGTTTTGTGATAAACACTAAATGTAAACTTTGTTTCTTCCATGAAGAAACTCCCCAGGGATTGCTTAAAATTGAGGTTCAGGAGGTAATATTATATTCAGTTTAAGAGGGAATCCTACATAAATCAAATACAGGTTTCTCATGATTCTGAACCCTTTTATTCTCGAATCCATAACTTGATTCGCTCTGCAGCAAACATTTACCACAAGAGGCCTGTGAGCCAGCTGGGCTCCTGATATTACTTTGGTTTGGGAGAGCAGCTTTGGCTTTCTGTTTACTCAGTGATATACTGAAGATTCAGCATCATGGAGTCAATCTGGGATTACCTGAAGAGACAAAAGCAACTGAGTCAGCCTAAATCCACACGCAAAGCCTGGCGATGAGTGTTCACACCCAATAATCATGTGATGCTTTTCATTTATTCGCCTCAGTTATTAGGAAGTCATTAGGATACATTGCTTTATTGTTGAAATCGCTCTTGCTTGCCTTCAGTGACAAACTTGTGTGCACCTAACCTAAAAAAATAAAGCCTTTGTTACTACTACTACTACTGCTGCTACTTCTTTCTCTGTGCACCACAAACAGCAGATTTTATAACAGGTCTAGTCATTAGTCTCTTCAATGCTAACACCAGCCAGTCTGGGCTAATGGACAGCAGAGGGAGTATGCATTTCAGTGGGTGTCCAGTCAAGGCATGCTAGTTATTAGCCTATTGCTAACTCAAGTGAGTCGTCTCCTTCTGAGTTGCCAGCCAGCGTTACACCAGCCTATCAATAATCAGATGGCTTCAGAACAGATACATCCTCCTGCTACAAGGACGTAGCCACCGCCATCTTGGCCCCAAAACACCATAGAGTTGCCTCAAGTTCTAATGAGAAAGATGATGAGGATGTCTGTGAAGCTGTTAAATAGTTTGATTCTCTTTCTTCCAACATCAAGCAGCATCAACCTGGAGTAGCAGACACACTAATGTATAGCACCATGTGAAGAATACCTTACATGGTTTTTTATTTGGTACTTTATTGCAAAAGTGGGGTAAATACTCAACGCCTGCAGCCTCATTGTCAAAATAAGAGTTTTGATATTATTGATAATATGACATACCCTTAGTGTGTCATTTCTTTGGCTCCAAATAAAACGAATGCCTGCTTCATACCAGTACCATTGCTGAACTGATCTATTGTAGTATTTCTGTGTATTCTCTTTAGTGATTTTC
The DNA here is from genome assembly GCA_006937965.1 of Callopanchax toddi. NCBI lineage: Eukaryota > Metazoa > Chordata > Actinopteri > Cyprinodontiformes > Nothobranchiidae > Callopanchax > Callopanchax toddi. The sequence continues at coordinate 501,729 of SSNR01000015.1, forward strand.
CTGTTGCAGCTCAGCTACAGTACATGTAATACCTGCAGTTTTTCTCTTTAGCAAAGGATGCATTTTTACTGATGTCAATAACGACACAGAAGTTTGTGTAATTTGTGATTGATTGTAACAAAACACCTGCCTAGAATGGCTTGTCATGTCTTGTTTCTGCAAGTAATTTAGGGGTTTTTAAAGGCTTCTAATCAAATATTAAACTTCATTCCTGTGCAGTCATGAAAGGCTGAAATAATGTTGCAATTTGAGACAATTTTCTGTCATTTTATCATACTACAAAGTAACAGGTTAATACCTGGATATACTCAAGCAATGATCAGTCCTATTAACACTCACTAAAGTGCTCCTTTCTAAACACAGTAGGATTCACACTACAATCTCAGTTTAGCACACGACTATCATGAACTTTGCAGAGTTAGATATTGACAGTGAGCTCCTTTAAGTCTAAGGCCATGGTTCTTAACTGGGAAAAGTTGGAGCGTTTCCTCTGGGTTGGGAGTGAGTCTTCGCCTCAAGCAGTTCAAGGATTTAGCTGTGATTGGTGCTTCAACAGTAATACGGGTGTTACTCTGGTCTGTTTTGGTGAGAAGGAGCAAAAGACAATGCTCAAGTTACTGGTCTGTCAATAGTCCAACACAGACCTATGGTCAGAAGATTTGGATCAAGACCAAATGAACCAAATCCACAATACAAGTAGCCAAAATGTGTGCCTTTTGATGCAAAGGAGCAGTGACTTTACCATGAGCCCCCTGTCCTATACCCAGACACCCCTGCTGAAGACCCATTTTTAGCCTTTTGTGGGTGATCTCACTGATTTTCTTTTAAATACTCACAGCTCATAGGTTAACTCAGATCGACTGGGAGATCAACAACTTTCCCCTTCAGATCATCAAACTGGTACAACCACAGATTAACTGCTCCCTCTTCCTCCTCAGTCTTCCACTTCCACAAGTATAATTCATTCATAACCAGCTGCTAGGAATCCAGAAATTATTTTTGATAATTTTTTTTTTTAAAGTAGCTCAAAATCCAGAGAAAACGCGGATGTGTGACTACTTTCAGAGCAGGAAAGTTGTTGAACTTTGGGTGAAACTGATTTATGTTAAAAACATATGTGGGTCAAACTCCCTGGGGGCATCAAACTGACATGAACAGGGAGATTTAAAATAAAATATTCTCATCCTTATAAAAGGCAAGGACAATAACCGCTAAGAAGCATTTAATTAGACGTCAGCCATCAGTTACATCCCCATCTCTGGCAGGGTTAAATACATTGCTCCCTGCTTCAAAACACCACTATACTTTTAATTGATCTTTGTTAATAATTCCCCCTGGGTTCCCCTCACTGTATTTGACCTTTGTTCGTGTCCGTTTAGCATTTATTCTGACATTTTTTGCACTTTGCACTTGTGACATCTAGATTCAGCCTCAGGTAGGAAGTCATGGTCCAATTAAAGCCTTTTTGATTGTTCGGTATTAGAGACACAGAGTGCATCGCTTTCAGATCTGTTGTTTTGTATCAGTCAGGATGACAGCGGTGAACTTGAGGTTATTAGTAACTGGCTAATGATCATTATAGATGAGCATCCTCAGTGCTGTTTCTATAGCAATGCCCACAACATGTTTCATGTACATGAATAAAACAATTATACTTACCCATATCTCTAAATAAATTGGAACCAGGCCCATTGAGATATAATGGAGGTCAAAGGGCCCGTTGTGTTAAAATGAAGCAGGTGACCTGATGGTGCATTCACTGTCATTATAAAACAGTTTGATGTAATATGATTATATCACAGGTTTATTTTAAACGTTTGTTTTAGATGTCCTTCAGTAACATAAGGAGAAACTGCCTGAAACATGTGCTTTAAAAAAATGTTTAATAATAAAAAAAAGACCTTTGATGCATAATTAAAATAGTACATCTCTTTTGAGATTCAGGACCATTTAGAAGCCTTTGGCGTTAGTCCTAGTTGCTCCATCATTTAAGTCTGACATTGATTCTAGCATTTGATTGTTAAAAGAGCTGCTCAGTTATGAGGCAAAAGGCCTAATTATGATTATGTAGGTCAATGATAAAAATGAAATGTAATCCTGATTATTTCACATAGATACCACATAGAGGTGGGAAACAGTTCACATTTTAAACAGACTGCTGGAATCCTTTTACACCAGCAGGTGACAGAGTTGAGCTGTTTAGTTCTGGAGTTTAAAGTTTATGAGACCAACTCACTTATCGATGTTAAATCAATGTAGGGTACCATAAAAAGAAAGACCTATTTAAGCTAAAACATTAAGACATTAATTAGACACTAGTTAGAAACATTTGTAAACACCAATTATTTAAACAGAATTTTCTCATTGATCAGTTGGTTACATGAAGAAAAGACAGACAGACAGACTGTGCTGCTATAAAAGCAGAGAACAGCTGCTATAGGAGCCCAGATGGGGAGTCCAAACCAGGGCTTGGAAATAAAACTGTGAGGGGAAAAAAAGTATTTGGGGATTTTAATTAAAAATACTGAAGGAGTATGTTTTGCCCTCATTCTGCCATCGTTTCTTTTAGAAACACCACACGTGGAGGCAATGTTAGTCATTTTGGAACTCTTTGCAACCAATCCAAGAACTGGGCCCATCCTTGAACATCATCATTATGACAGACAATACTCTGTGCACTACTGGCAACAGGTTTTATTGGACTAGTCTAGTGCATCTATAAACCTTTAGATTTCTAACCATGAGCATCTGTACATTATAACACTCAGGTAAAACCTTGCTGTGCAATAGCAGGATCAAATCTGTGGAAAATTAAAAAACATTAAAGAGCTTCAGTTTTTCCACTTTGGCTATTTACATTACCAAATAGAAATATTTCAGGCTATCATCAATATGCAAGTATGAAAAGTCAGCCATTGTTGCAAAATCATCAACGCTGTTTTTATAAAGACCAATGTCTGCACAGCACAGACACCCAAATTCAACTTTAAGGCTACCTACATAGCTGCCTCAGAATCGTATCAGCTGCACATCAACTCTGTTCCCCATTTCCCCCTTTGTACTTTCAAATAAGAGTCATTTGCACAACAAAGGCACATCAATCCTGCTCTAAACTGGCAGTGTGAAAAGAGTTTGTTTTTTCAAAGTGAATGGGCAAATCAAAAAGAAGGAAGAACAATGCTTATGGTCTCGACTGTCCTTGACACTATGATCATCAGAAGTGCAACACTGGAGTAATAAACCTTATAAATAGAAACAAATATGATGATGAATTGATCAAATGTTTGGAAACTCCATATTCACAAAACCCTCTTGAAATAGAATGTATTTATTTACCTTTTACCCTTAGTGCTCTGCATTACAGACAATAATGCTCAAAAGAAAAATCAAGTTGTCTCTGTTACTGTGAACCTATTATGACAAAATGACATGCTTAAAAAGTTTCTAATATTACAGCTCACACAGGCCTCCCAGTGGCGATCTGAGTAATGACTGCTTACAGGTTAATAATTACAAAGCTGCATGTAAGCTGCAAATGATGTAAATATGATTTCAGGTAAAGAGAAAAAAATAAGTAAAATACACAATACATGTGTACCTACACAATAGTTACACCCTGACTTCACTGCTGAGTTTGTGGTCGCCTCTCATCCATAGAGTCTAGTTCCTGAGTCTGCAGTGCCACCTGCTGCTCTCTGCTATAAAATACAGAGTCCTCAGTCTTGATAGGTCAAATGATGCATTCAAGTCCTCGCTGTTATCATTTAATCTTTAAATGCTTGTATTCTAAAGCTTTCAACCTAAATGTATAAGTTGTTTGGTTTGATTGATTATTATTTGGTTTTCATGCAAAAAGCATCCATAACTTAATAAACATTTATGTTTCTGTATTTTCTCCCATGGTTATAAATCAATATGTCAGAATCCTGGAGCTGGGAAACGTCTAACATGCAGAGCGTGGGTTCCCCAAGGTCAGCGTTTTACTGAAATAAAGGAATTCTGCAGAACTCGATATGAGCTGAAGAGGAAGAAAGAAAGTTAAACTTTCTGTTCAAAAATCCCGAGGACAACAAGGGATCTCTTGTTAAAAAAATAAAATAAAATAAACACCACACAGTTAAACTTTACCTGAAAATTTTCTTTAGATCATTTCTGGAAGTCCACACTTGTAAAAAGACTGGTCTGGACAAAAACTTCAACAACAAAAAAGACTTGAACCACGGTTGATTCATAACAGCCTTAACTGAGGACAAAGTTCAACACAGGCTTGGAGGCATTCAGAAATAAAACCATCTCAGACACAGTGTACTGCCTCACTAATTCTACATGTTAGAAATTAGTCCACAAGACCAAGAAACGCTGCTATTTTGATCAAATAAGTCAGAATTTAGGTTTATTCCTCATTTTGGAAATCTAAAAAAAAAAAAAAAAAAGCCTCATGATTGAGCTAATACCTGTCCAAATCTCTGCTACAGACAAAATCCTGTCAAATTCATTCAGCCTGTCACAATTTAAAAACATTTTTAAAAAGGATGAAATGAGCAGTCAGGTCTCCTTTGGTGATTTTCAGCCCATATTTCCAACAGTACTCAAATGCAGCTGCTCTAATCCATTTTAATCTGGACAGGAACGTCATCACAAGAGAGCTGACATCTGTGGATGCTTTTCTGTTCCAGTGAAATTAACAGAAGTCTGTCGTTTTCTGAGACAGGATGACTATTACAACCTGCCAGAAGGTTACGCTGATATCGTGCTCTGTTCTCTGTGTTTCTCTCTTCCTGCCCGGGATGCTTTTGCCCAGAGGGAGAAAAGAAAAGGGCCAGCCTGAGGGTAAGGCAGCTTATCAGGTCATCATCCATCCATCTCCATCCTGCTCCATCTTCAACGCAGCAGCTGCTGCTGTTCTCTGCTGCTGCTCGGTGTAAAATGTGCCAGAATCCCACCATGTCATGTTTTATGTTTATAAAAGTATAAACATTGCATGTGAATGTGTCATTTTAACATCTTGTTTAAAACATGAAACAGATCAAATTGCCTTTAATTTGTTTTGTTTGTTTTTTTCATTTTTTAAACTAAAAGGTGTCAGATTTGATTTCATTTTAACATTTAAAGTGATAAGAGACATTTTAGAACTTATTTTACTTTTTCTAATGAGATTAATTTTTTTTTTTTTGGGGGGGGGGGGGGGGGTTATAGTAAATGTTTTTGTTGTAGTTCATCTAAAATATTTAACATGTTGCTGGAGACCAAACACTATCTGACTCATAGAATAAAGTCATTATGGGGACACAGCAGAGTGTACATGTGAGGAACTCTGTTTTAAAATGTTATTGAAGAGTTTTATGTTCAGAAAGGAGAAGACAGTCCTACTTTAGGATTAAAGTTTTTACTGCAACCATGAGTAAAAATATCTGATGGTTCATTATTTACAAAAACAAACAACCACAACTCAAGCTGCTTTAAAGACTGTTACTACACAACTAGTACTACACAACCACTACACAACTATTACTACAAAACTACTGCACAACTAGTACTACACAACCACTACAGAACTAGTACTACACAACTAGTACTACACAACCACTACACAACTAGTACTACACAACCACTACACAACTATTACTACAAAACTACTGCACAACTAGTACTACACAACCACTACAGAACTAGTACTACAAAACTAGTACTACACAACCACTACACAACTATTACTACACAACCACTACACAACTATTACTACAAAACTACTACAAAACTAGTACTACACAACCATTACACAACTAGTACTACACAACCACTACACAACTATTACTACACAACCACTACACAACTATTACTACAAAACTACTGCACAACCACTACAGAACTAGTACTACACAACTAGTACTACACAACCACTACACAACTATTACTACACAACCACTACACAACTATTACTACAAAACTACTGCACAACTAGTACTACACAACCACTACAGAACTAGTACTACACAACTAGTACTACACAACCACTACACAACTAGTACTACACAACCAGTACTACACAACCACTACACAACTATTACTACACAACCACTACACAACTAGTACTACACAACCACTACACAACTATTACTACACAACCACCACACAACTAGTACTACACAACCACTACACAACTAGTACTACACAACTAGTACTACACAACCACTACACAACTAGTACTACACAACCACTACACAACTAGTACTACACAACCACTGCACAACTAATACTACACAACCACTACACAACTATTACTACACAACCACCACACAACTAGTACTACACAACTAGTACTACACAACCACTACACAACTAGTACTACACAACCACTACACAACTATTACTACAAAACTACTGCACAACTAGTACTACACAACCACTACAGAACTAGTACTACACAACTAGTACTACACAACCACTACACAACCAGTACTACACAACCACTACAAAACTAGTACTACACAACCATTACACAACTATTACTACACAACCACCACACAACTAGTACTACATAACTAGTACTACACAACCACTACACAACTAGTACTACACAACCACTACACAACCAGTACTACACAACCACTACAAAACTAGTACTACACAACCATTACACAACTAGTACTACACAACCACTACACAACTATTACTACACAACCACCACACAACTAGTACTACACAACTAGTACTACACAACCACTACACAACTATTACTACAAAACTACTGCACAACTAGTACTACACAACCACTACAGAACTAGTACTACACAACTAGTACTACACAACCACTACACAACTAGTACTACACAACCACTACACAACTAGTACTACACAACCACTACACAACTATTACTACACAACCACCACACAACTAGTACTACACAACTAGTACTACACAACCACTACACAACTATTACTACAAAACTACTGCACAACTAGTACTACACAACCACTACAGAACTAGTACTACACAACTAGTACTACACAACCACTACACAACTAGTACTACACAACCACTACACAACCAGTACTACACAACCACTACAAAACTAGTACTACACAACCATTACACAACTAGTACTACACAACCACTACACAACTATTACTACACAACCACCACACAACTAGTACTACACAACTAGTACTACACAACCACTACACAACTATTACTACAAAACTACTACACAACTAGTACTACAAAACTACTGCACAACCACTACAGAACTAGTACTACACAACTAGTACTACACAAGCACTACACAACTAGTACTACACAACCACTACACAACCAGTACTACACAACCACTACACAACTAGTACTACACAACCACTACACAACCAGTACTACACAACCACTACAAAACTAGTACTACACAACCACTACACAACTAGTACTACACAACCACTACACAACTATTACTACACAACCACCACACAACTAGTACTACACAACTAGTACTACACAACCACTGCACAACTAGTACTACACAACCACTACACAACTAGTATTACACAACCATTACACAACTATTACTACACAACCACTACACAACTATTACTACAAAACTACTGCACAACTAGTACTACACAACCACTACACAACTAGTACTACACAACCACTACAAAACTAGTACTACACAACCACTACACAACTATTACTACAAAACTACTGCACAACCAGTACTACACAACCATTACACAACTAGTACTACACAACCACTACACAACTATTACTACAAAACTACTGCACAACCAGTACTACACAACCATTACACAACTAGTACTACACAACCACTACACAACTATTACTACACAACCACCACACAACTAGTACTACACAACTAGTACTACACAACCACTACACAACTATTACTACAAAACTACTGCACAACTAGTACTACACAACCACTACAGAACTAGTACTACACAACTAGTACTACACAACCACTACACAACTAGTACTACACAACCACTACACAACCAGTACTACACAACCACTACACAACTATTACTACACAACCACCACACAACTAGTACTACACAACCACTACACAACTAGTACTACACAACTAGTACTACACAACCACTACACAACTAGTACTACACAACCACTACACAACCAGTACTACACAACCACTACACAACTAGTATTACACAACCATTACACAACTAGTACTACACAACCACTGCACAACTAATACTACACAACCACTACACAACTAGTACTACACAACCATTACACAACTAGTACTACACAACCACTGCACAACTAGTACTACACAACCACTACACAACTAGTATTACACAACCATTACACAACTAGTACTACACAACCACTGCACAACTAGTACTACACAACCACTGCACAACTAATACACACATTTTAAAAGTAAACATGTTAAATTGTCTTCTTGTTTAAACAGTGAGTGTCTCTCCCCTTCAGCCACATCTAGTCCAGTAAAGCTTCGAGTTCCTTTAGCTGCTGAATTAACAGACTTCAGATTATTTGACCAATCGTTTAATCTGAGTTTTACATCTGCTCTTTTTTGTGAAATGTTTTAACTTAAAATCACAACACAGATGCCTATCCTGTTAGACATACAGTATGATGTAGTGCACACTCTGGACTATCCAGCATGTTGTAGATGTTCTCAGCTCCATCACACCTGATTTGAATCAGTGCTGATTAACAGGCTTCTCTGAATTCATGATTTAACAAAAGACTCAGGTGTGTTGAATCAGGAGAAATACTCAAACTTTTAGGACAGGACCAGGACTGGAGCTGAACCCCCTGATGTAGTGCTATTAGCATCCACTTGAGAGCAGCAGCTGCACATAATCACTAATTATGTTTGAGAAGGAAGTTTTAGTGGGATGTTTGACTGATTGTATTTGTCCTCCTCCAGTTGGACCGGGGTTCTATCCATCCATAAAGCATCAGCTGTCAGTACCAGACGACCCAGACCAGTGGGATGTGGATCTGTCTCCTTCTCTCACACACACTGTTGAGGTCATGGCAAAAATAACAAGCATCAAACGAGGCAAAAAATACAACCTTATGGCTCAAGTCATCCCCATCTATGGCTTTGGGATCCTGCTTTACATCCTCTACATTATCTATAAGGTATTATAGGCTCTGCTGAAACAAGCTGTTCTGAGACTCATGCTAAAGTAAAGTGTTTTTTCAGCTTCATACTATTCCATGATATGTTGGAATAAATGAAATTGTTATGTGCTCTTTTTGCTCCCAGCTGACATGTAAGAGCAAGATAAATAAATCAGGATTCTACAATGCAGGGAAAACAACCAGCATGCAGAATACAGCCAGTGAGTATCTTCAGCTTTTGTTTAAGTGTGTTTAGGATCATACAGACGTAAACGCTGTCAGGGGTCTGACTGTGTTTGAGGTTCTGATGAAATGTGAAAAATCTTGAAGGGAAAAACCAATCAAAATCATAAGTTGTGAAAGGAAGTGTATAATTGTGCTCTTGGATATTTACTCACTACGTCAGTCATTTATCATTTTGTAGTCCAGCATATTTTAATGTTAAAACAATGTGTGTCATAAATTGTTCAGGCACTGATTATGAGCTCGCCAGGCTCCAGCAGAGACTTCTGCAAGCAGAAATGATGATGGAGAGGATCGTCTCAGGGAGGAGCAACTGTTCCTCCAGGTAGGAAACAGAGTTTAACTTCCCATTTCAATACAATAAGAGAGATAATTATTAAAAAGTTTAAAAAAAAAAAAGAACTGTCATTTCCTTTTTGTAGATGTACTCATGCTTTATTATGTATATTTTCTATATTTTTTTTTCTGATCCTGGACCAGCAATTTTACAAGAAAACAGAAATATTTCAAATCCAAATGACAGTATGTTTGTTATAAATGATGACACGAGGAGAAGTTTTGCATTTGTGTGAATGTTTTTCTCAAACCTTTTCTTTAAGAAATGATTGAATTCTTCACAGTAGAAGCAGATGTTGCCATTGAAATTTTAAACATGCAAAAGGAATTATTATTTCAACTCAAAAAACATCACTCAAACACTTATCATACTAAGGTCGAGTTTATGCAACATGTGATTAAAAGCTTCCTGTTAGCTTAGGACCACAAAGAACAATTCTTTGGTCAAAATGAATAATACTTTAAGAAGTAGATGGATTGATCATTAATACTTACAGAACTTGATGGACTAAAGAAAAGAACATTTCCTTTTAGGACTGAAACAGTTCACTAACCTGGTTTAAAGTGATGTATCAAAGCGTTTTTCTCTTTCTGACTCGGTTGCTGTATTTGTGCTGCTCTATGGTTGCAGAAAGCGGAAAAATAAAACGTCAACTTCAAAGAAGGAAGAGAAACTCCTGAGGCAGCTTAGGCAGATCACACTGCTGATGCAGGAGGGCCGATTGGAGGGAGCCTCCCCGGAGATGGAGGCTGAGGAGGTCCCCTACACTGCAGACTGGGAAGGTGCTAAATAAAAAAAAAACTGAAGCTCTGTTCATACACTCAAAAAACTAATTCAGGGCCTTTTTAGAGGTAACCGTTATGTTCAATTTGCATGACTTGTATTCATAAACAACAGCATGATTTGATTTGATTGGCGTGAAATAAAAATATTTCTTAATAAACAGGTTGATTTTTGAACTCAAAATAAATGAGTTTGTTGGGGTTCTGGGGGGAGGAGCATACCATAGATATCATATATATTGCTAGATATCTTACCCATGCTGTTTGTCAATGGCCCCTGACGTAGCGACGCCGGCTGCCATCTTGTGACAGTGAGCTTCCCCCTTTCATAACATTGGTGTCAATGAAGCATGTACCATTAAATACCTCTAACTTGCTCAATTTGTAACCGATTTTCAAACGGTTTGCATTTTTATAAACGTCAGAGATGTGGCTGTGAATATTATCAAAATAAGATGATAATGGTTGTGAAATGCATAAATTGTAAAAGTATCATATCAAGTGTATACATAATAAGGTTTGTAAGAATATAACCCGTTTGTAAATCTGTTTATTTTTCATCGAGTTATGAGTGTTTTTTTAAGTTGATGGCTCACCTTCATCTGCTGCCATAGAGAGCAGAACGTCAGCTCACCATCACAAGATGGCCGCCGTGTAGCTATGCTGTTGAACCCCAGATGATCCATCTAGCCTTTATATATATTTATGGAAATGCTTTCTTAAAGGTGACACAAATGAAGCTTGTTCATATTTCATGAATTTATTTCATAATCTTCCATGTAATTTGATTACGTTGGTGTGAACTAAAAAGATATGAAACCGAGGCTGATTCCTGAACACACAATAATAGAGTTCCTGGGGTTCTGGGGGAGGAGCAGACTTTTGCACGTGGTCTGTTGATTTGTGCTTTTTTGGAATTGTGCTGGTTGGGAGCAGGTCGTTCGTGTGGAGGTTAAGCACAATTTTGGTAACTAAGTATACAATATTTTATTATCTGTTGCAGTGTATTATTGCACATAGTTTACAATTAACACAGTTGCACTTCACCATTTCAAACTAGTGCTGTAGTTTGGTATTTAGACCACAGCTACATCATCTCGCCATTTCAGAGTTGAAGGAATTTAATGAAATGGAGTTGAAGCAACATAATTCATTTTCCTTACTTTTAAGTAATAATTTCCTTTTACTTTTATCAAATAAAAACAAGTTGGAGCAACTCAATTACATTCAATTACCTGAATTTATACGTAATGAGTTTAGGCTATACATAGTTTTTGGATGGAAAAACTGCCCACAATTCAATGGTGTTCATCCAATGAGATAAATTTGAGTTAGTAGAACACAAGTTATTTCTATCAAAATAAAGTACATAGTTTGAGTTGCTTTCACATAAATCAGTTTAGTTGGGTTAAAGCAACATTTTAGCATGACTATATTATATAAGTTTGAGTTGAATCAACACAATTTTTTAACTTCCATTATAAGTAATTATTTCTATTTAAATGTACCCAAAAAAATTGAGTTGGACCAACAAAAAAACATTAACTCCAATGAATGTATATAATTTGAGTTGAGCCTAAACAATATTTTTGGATGGAAAAACTGCCCACAATTTAATTGTGTTCATCCAACGAGTGATTTTTATGAGTGTAATAACAGAACATGGTACAGTGGAAGGCTTGTCTTTAGTAAATCTTTAATCCTTTTAAATTTTATGATTGTTTTTTTACACTCCAACAGGCTACCCAGAGGAGACTTACCCAGAATATGACGATGACCCCAGTGACAGACGGAGGTTTCACATCATTAGACCAGAGGGACCCCCCAGTCAGCCCACTGCTGAGGCTCTCGCTGAGAGCATGGAACAGGAGGAGGAAGAGGTGATGGCAAGGAAACTCTCCATAGTGCAGGAGGAGGAAGAGGAGGAGGAGGAAGAGGACAGAGAAGGAGTGGAAGAGGTAGAGGAAGAAGTAAGGGAAGTGGAGGAAATTGATGTGGAGGACAGTATCGATGAGGAGGAGGAGGAAACGGAGAAAAAGCAGCTGCTTCCTCCAGCTCCACCTGCTGTTAACAGGAAGCAGGTGAGAGTTGGTTTGGAGGTGAGTAGAGAGTTACAGCATCACAATGGAGGGAAGAAGCAAATCAGTTTCAGTGACCACAAACATGTCTTCCACTACCCGAAAGAGGAAACATTTGAGGAGGAAGAGCAGACAGAGGAAGAGGAGGAGGAAACAGAGGTGGAGGAGGAGGAAGCTGATGATGAGGACCCTCTGATGGAGGCAGAGAGCCTGCAGTTCAGCTGTGAGGGCTCTTCAAACCTAGACAAAGAAGCAGAGGAGGAGGAAGAAGAAGAGGAGTATTTGCTGATGTTAGCACCGGTAGAGGATGAAGGTCAGCTCCATGTAGACTTGTCTAAAGAAGTTGGGCAGAGTGGGCTGAGGATGAGAAACCGAAGGGAAACCTAAATACTTTTCTCACATTTAAATTATGTTTTAAAGTTGTTGTGCATTTAAATGTATTCCTCATATCTTGAGCCCAAATCAAACTGACTAAATGTGATACTTTTTTTTTTAGTACAAAATGCATCTTTTCATTCTTTCCTGGTTATTTTAACAGTAGATTTAACAAAAATGGCCAAAGTTCCAGTTTTTTACTTTTGAGTTTTGATAAACATTATATTAAATTACAGTTTCTGCTCATGGTTCACCCACACAACTGTGCTCACTATCTGAACCAATTCAGATCTCTTTGTAAAGTCGGTGGATGTGATTGTAGTTCTGTTTGAGAACAGATCCAATCAAATAAGTGATGATTAAAACACCTGTGTGGGAGTGAAATACCTTTCATTTAAAGGGTTGATTTGAAGATTATCATGCATTGTTATTCAATGATGACGGGAATTTAAATGAGAAGGAACTCATAGTCAGACCAAAAGAAATGTACAGAATAAACTCAAAAAGAGTGAGACCTCTAATGAACATTATAATACCAAACGTTCCAGCTCACCTCCTAATGATTATCAGGTGTTTTTAGATGGCCCTTTTCATATTAAGTAACCCTTGACAAAATCCTAAGCTCTGCAAGTTCATTCTTGCAAATACATAGTGCTAACTTAAATCCATACGCACGCAAAATGACCAAACCTAAAGGAAAATGACCAAAGTTGAGATGACCTGGTGTCGTTTCCTTACATCTTCACTGCTGCAGCTTAAGCAACAGCCACCCCAGTGGTTAGTTATTGTTCAGTTAAGAGATTCTAAACATTTCCCTCCCTTCATTATGAGTAGATTTCATCTTTTTAGCTTTACCTCAGTTCATCTTATGGTTAATTAGCTTTTTATTTAACTTGTACATCTGTCTACATTCCTAACCCTCAGCCTGTGGTCAGATTCAATTTGTTGTGGTTTGGATTTAGAACCAAATGAGATTCTGGATACAACTGACTATATGAGCTACCTCCAAACGGTGGCCAATCACGAGAAAAGCTGAGGAGCTCCACCATTCACCTCAGAGTAGAGCCACTGCTCTTCTGCATCAAAAGCAGTCAGATGAGGTGGTTTGGGAATCTGACTGGGACACCTCTTCTCTAAGAGGAGACTCTGAGACAGACCGAGGACTTTCTGGAGGTAAAACATTTCCTCTGACTTGAGAACGCCCTGGGAGGCCTCATGAGGAGCTGTTGTTGTGGAGAAGGATTTCTGGGCTGTGAGAAGTCTGTTACCTCCATGTCCAACCTTGGATAGGCAGTGGGAAATGGATGGATTGTAAATAGTTGATACCAGAATTATTTCCATCAGTGGTTCTTGCACTTTTCTGTTCACACTGAGAAAGACATTTAAAATAAAGATTATGCTTTCATCATTTTGCACGTATGACTAGCATTTCACCCTTACTGTTGTTACAATATGTCTGCTTTTTTTAATAATCAGATCTTCATAAATTAATATCTGACAAATGCATCTGATGGTTTCTGGTTGCGACTGATAAACAAGTTAAAAGGAGGCATCATTTCATAGGTTGATGAAGAGCAGACAGATGCAAACGTCTCAGTCTTAAAGGGAAAGACACTTTGATGATAAAATGATCGATCAGCAACCCATCCATGCTCAGAGATCCCCATCTGGTGGCACAAATTATAAAGCAGAAAACAATGGCATCAAATGAAGAGCTGGAATAAAAAATAGCCAAAACAAATCAGGTAAAACCAGCTGTGTGGTTTAACAGATCTGTTTCCAGTTGTCACAGTCGGTCCAGACATCTGAGTAACGCTGGAACTGTTTCACAAAGAGGCTGAGTGTAGACACTTCTGGAACATTTCTGCTTTAAAACACACACAGTCAGCCAAAGGAAGTGTACTTTTATTAGCATGCTACCTGTTTGTTTGAGTCCCTGTAAATATATTCACACGATAAACAAACCATGAATCCATAAAGCATTTCTTCCACATTCTCTAGAGAATCTCCTTCAAACGTAGCATTAATGTGCCCAGAACAGAAGGTCAGGAAAAATACAATTCATTCAAGAGAGTAGCGTGTGTACAGCGTGACGTACTGTAAGTTTATTTTTTTTCCATCGACAAAGAACAGTGTCAATACCACCAGAGTAAAACTGCACACCATTAACTGTACATTACGATGAGAGCACTGGAAACAGAAAGAAAGAGAACTTTTGGTTCCTTGGACACATTTAAGAAAAGCAGACTTTACAGCAAGAGTATCAACAATTTGAGAAATAGAAATTGAAAATAGTTACAACACAATTGAGTACAAGAATAGCGCATTTGTTAAAGATTTTCCCATAATCCACAGTAACAATAGCGGTATCAGAGATTGTTCTTTGCTGTCATTCAGCTTTTCTTTTTTTTTTTTACCGTCATCAAATATAAAATCTACTGCTGTTTATGTGAGAAAAGATGCTGCCCCATCAGGAGGATGGGGTACAAATGTGAACAAGACGGAGATTTTCTGTCATTCAGATGATGAAGTTAAAAAACTTCATAAACTTAATAGAAGATGTAAAGGATGGAGCGTGTGTTCAAAATAACAATGGATCCAAAATCTGTGTTTAGTGGCAGGAAGGGAGCACACATTTTTAATGAAATGAGTTTTAGGCCAAGAAATCCTGGAATGGGGATTTTGTGGAAAGGTTATGATGAACAATTCATATCCTGCCTGCTGCAGAGAGATCTGGAGAAATGAATTCATTCTGACAATCTAGTCCAAGTCAGACCAAGACCAAAGTGGATTTGTGGAAGTCTTAAAACAGTTTTGATGTTAAAAATCTTCATAGATGTTATTTAAACCTTTATTAACTTCACATTTCAGTTATTTTGGCAGAAATATGATAATATGACTGCACTGAAATGCTACAGCTAGCGGCTGCTGTTTGAACTTAACACTAATTATAGACGGGGTGCACATAACTGGTGCACCAGTACGCATGCGCACCAGATATCATGCATGCCTACCAGAACCTACTGCTCAAACGCGCCTTTGCGGCCCGATGCTTTCGTGGTATCAATGCTGCAGCCCACGATCTGACGAGCTTCACATCCTGTTGCAGTGCAGCGAATGAGTGCTCACATGCCCTCTGAAGCTAGTAAACACACACACTCGTAGTACCTCCAGCACACTCGTGCAGTACCGGCGACACACACATATACCTCTGACACACACGCGCTGCACTGGCGACACACATTCATGCACACCTCCAACACGCGCAGCACCTCCGACACATGCACACGGCACCGGTGATACATGTGCGCACAGCACCTCCGACACACACATGCTCAGCACCAGTGACATGCGCTCAGCACAAGCGGCACACACCAGTGGAAGCTTATCACCCCCACCCCCCACGAACCCACAGAGATGTAGTGCATATCAGACACCAGCGCCAAGTTCTCCCTTGAGTACATTGATGGAAAAATTGTGTGCACCCCTGATTATAGAATTCCATGGTAACAACGATGTTACATGAATTAATTTCCTTCTTTAAAAATACCAACTGGAGTTTTATCAAACCTCTTGATTAGTCACCATTACAATGAGGGACAACTTGTAATGATTGTACATCAGTGGAATGAACAACACAGCTAAATGTGTAGGTAGAGTCTAAAATAAAAAATTTGCCAGAATCTCCTGGTTGACCTTCACTGAGGAGCCATAGGCTTTGTTACACAGATTTAGTCAAGATTTGCACAACGATACCACCAGTGGTGATCCTGTATCCCCAGGATCTGGGACCTAACTCCATCCTAGACTGACCTGAGCCCAAATATTTCTGGTACTGTTTATGGCCAAAGTGACCAACACCACCACACTGGTTGACCTTCAACAACTCCAGGCTGAGGATTCCAGCAAAACATGAAGAGGCTGGTGACCAGCATGAGGAGGAGGTGCCCTCTCCTTTAACTGTGTCAATGTCAGTTTATTTCTATAGTAAATTCAAAACAACAGCTGACCAAGGGGCTTTCCAGATAAATCAAACGGAGTATATATTAAAAGAACAAATAAATGACCTTAGCTTAGTCTGGGCCTCAGACATTCCACAAATATACGATCCTTACAAGTTAATTCTAATGATATTAAATGCAACACCACTTGGTATTACTAAAGGGGAGAAATGATTGATGAAAATAACTTTTTAAAACTTTTTGGGGAGCATTGATAAAACAATTTGTTCATGGTGAGCAGTTTGTAGCCCTGGAGGTTCAGTCACTCTAACCTACATCCATCTTAGGCAGCTGAGTTATCTCCAGTGGATGTGAGGACAGCATCATCAATGCAAGTGCAGTTTGATTTCTAGCCAAAGTTTGACACTGGAATTAGTTGTTAAAGGCACAATAAAGAATGCTAGAAGATTTTTTTTTCTCCATCACAATTTCACAGTATAACGCACCATCATCCTTTACATTCACACAGCACTGTGCCTTTACCCTCTCTATGTCTGAGTCTAACGGATTCATGTGGAAGCAAGTGATTTTTCTTGCAGTGATAATTGATTTATGAAGCCAACACTGATAAAGACATAACAAAGGATAGATAGAAGAAATCATCATGTAATAAATATGTCAATAAAGTTAAAGACAGTGATGAGGATGGGTCAAAAGCATTCATCCACGATGAAGAGTGTGAGACTGTTCCATGTTGGAGACGAGAAAATCCAGTGAGCTGTAAAAACATGTGACTGTTAGTTCTAATTTACAGACGAGGACGTGTTAAATATTTACTACATAAAGAAACAGTGTTGGTTTTCATAATGCTGTTACAGTACAAAAATGACAATAAATTTCAAGACAAATCATTCGATTTTGCAAGTAGATTACTGTTTGTGCTTGTTTTCATCCACTGGCTGACACCATTCCCCCCCACCCCCACCCCAGGCACACACATAAAACGTCAGGCCCACAGAGCATTTAGGAGTATGCAGGACTTCCAGGGTACTGGGGGATTTAGAGATCCCCAAAACCAGAGAGAGATGCATGAACAGCCCTTGAGGACAGAGGGACCAGCTCTTTCCTGAACTTCAGGTCTATTCACAGGCTAGCTTGCTGTCAAAGCTGGAGAGGGCAATAGCAAAGGCTTGCAGGGCACACATAGGGTAGTTATAGTCCATGGTGAAGACGTCCTCAGCCACGCGGCCAAACTGCATCACAATGTAGTCGGCTGCAGGAAGAAAAAACACTAGTATTAGTATTTTTAATACACTCAAAGTATTTAGCGTTACATTAAAAAAGCCGCAAAAAAACATCTACTGGTATTTAAAAAAAATAATTCAGACACATGAAACGTACGGTCGTTGTCGTGAATAATTTGAAAATTCTTAACAGAAGCCTGAGTGACTCTGCCGTGGAAGTTTAGCACGTAGGATTGTGTGTCATCGTTCCACACGGGCGTCTTGTTGTGAAGTTCAATCACGCTCTCTGTGTTCTTGTTCTGCCACCTGGCCAGCAGTGACTCATGCTCCTGTAATGAAGAACAATCAAGCAGCTTTGGACACGGACACCACTGCTATCTGATCAATCACATGAGTGTTACAGGCAGAAAGGTGAGTCAGTGGGAACCACCGAGGAGCGACGTAACAACACATACGTTTCGCGGTCGAATGGAAACTCTCTCATGGTCCATGTTCATTCCAGGAATGATGACACTCATTTTGCGAGGTCCCTTGAATCCTAAAACATTGGTTTCCTAAATTGATAAGATGACATAGAGATTTATTCTAGGCTGTTCAGTCATTAACTGGTCAACATTTGTTTAATGGTATCCACATGATTAATACAGGAAAGAAAATAAAAACGTAAATATGCATTTGTTCATTTTTTAAAAATCAATTTCTTTGCTCTTTTCTTGGTGTGGAGTTAAGGCTTAAGGCATATTTTTTATTGAGTAATTCAGTCATATTTTAGTCTCGATTTGCTGCATAAATCACTACATGCAAAATTCTTGGTGGTTATTACTAAATATCTTGATTTTAATCATTTTAATATTAATTTTTTTGACTATAAACACAGCTGCATATTGTAACCTACGTAGCAAATAGCTGCTAGCTCTTGACGCAGGTTGCTAGCTTCGAGGCTGGAGGTGCTCTTTACAGGATTCAGACCGTTGTCGTATACCGTGAACTTGGTTCCCATCAGGTTTGATCTGCCAAAAAAAAAAAGACATATTGCTGTTAAGTTGGTTTGCAAGACTGTGTTATACAAACGTGTTTAAAAGCATTTTGAGATGCATTTCTCAGCATGTCTCTAAAAGACCTGAATATCAGACAATCTAGGCTCAAAATCCAGTAAAGTGACAAGAAAGGATGTAAAAAGATTTATGTTACATCACTAACGTTGAGTTGAAAGAACAAGGGAAGCACAGATGTATTAATAAGGGCTAGATTCCATTTTAAATAAGTTCTGCTTGTTAGACTTTTATTTTACAGAATAACCAGCATGCACAGCTAGAGAAATGGGATGCAGCCCTCATTATTACACCTGTACTCCCAACTCTTTCAAGTCAGTGTCTGCCATGAAATAGGCCTATTATTCATTCATTATTCATTCATTCATTCATTCATTCATTCATTCATTCATTCATTTATATAGCCTTTTATTAAACAGCATGCTAAACAGCCAAAGTGCTTTACAAACCTCATTAAAAAGAGAATAAAGAAAAAAATCATTAAAAAACTGACAGAGTGAATAAATACAATTTCATGACTTTTTTGTTTAAATGTTGCATTTATAGGTCATCATTAATGTGATTATGGCAAAATCCAACTTATAAAGGTTTCATATCCAAAACTACTCGCCTGTTTTGGGTTGTTGTGTTTTTTTAATCTTTAAACTAGAAGTTTCAAAACCAAACCATGCATTTTTAGTGGCTAATGAATAAGTAACCTCTATAATACTTCAGAAGAGATATTTAAAGTCAGAGAAGTATTTTAACATAACTGGCTCTGGATATGTATGTATTCATGTAAAACTCCTGGAAAGAAATTGATTATAAGAAGAAAGTTAACCAACCTACAAATGAATAAGCTTATCAATGCTACTGTCACTTTATTATCACAATTTGAAAAATGTTATTATTGTGTTGAAGCTTCCATTTTTTAATGACACGTGACCTTTTATGGGGTCAGATATGTGCCACAAGGATCAACCAAAAAAGGACTCCGACCATTTAGGCCTTTATTCTGAAGGGCATGTTTTGGTTCTGCTGCACCTTCATGTTGCTTCTGCTCTAGTTTTTGCTTTTTATATGAAAGAGTCTCAGTGGGAGGGGCTTTTCAGTGCTTCAATCTCATTGACTCTACTCCAAACACTTATAACCAATTAGATTAAAGCACTGAAAAGCCCCTCCCACTGAGACTTACTTCAAAAGCAAAAGCAAAAACTTGGAGTAGAAGCAAAATCGAGGTGCAGAAAAAGCAATGATGCTGTTGGCAGAACCAAAACAAACCCCTTCAGAATAAAAGCCTTAAAGGTCTGAGTAACACGGGATTCAAAGAAATAAAATATGAATGGTTAAAAATAATAAGTGTTTGGTTAAGTAATTTAAATATTTACAAATGAATTAGTTTGTTTTGTTTTTAAAGTGATATTTTTGCTCTTTATTTTCACACTTGTGCATCTGAAATTTTATTTTTGGTTCCTTTATTTCAGTTTATTTTGTGTGTGACTGTATTTTTGGTTGATCCTTTTGGCACAAATCTTATCCCATAACCTTTATTCTTCAACAGTATTTATTCTATTTTTAAATAAGTACATTTTTAAAATGCTCCTCCGTGAACCATCACCTTATCGTGGTGGAGGAGTTTGAGTGCCCTAATGATCCTAGGAGCTATGTTGTCTGGGGCACTTGTGCCCCTGGTAGGGTCACCCATGGCAAATTGGTCCTAGGTGAGGGGTGAGACAAAGAACGGTTCAGAAGACCCTTCATGGAGAAGCAATCTAAGAGTCTGAGTACCCGGCCCGGAGGGTTACCGGGGTCTCACCCTGGAGCCAGGCCTGGGGTTGGGGCCCGTGGACGAGCGCCTGGTGGCCGGGCTTTCGCCCATGGGGCCCGGCCGGGCCCAGCCCAAACCGGAGACATGGGCTTATCCAACTGTGGGCCCACCACCTGCAGGAGGAGAGTGAAGG
Source organism: Callopanchax toddi (assembly GCA_006937965.1). Taxonomy (NCBI): domain Eukaryota; kingdom Metazoa; phylum Chordata; class Actinopteri; order Cyprinodontiformes; family Nothobranchiidae; genus Callopanchax; species Callopanchax toddi. Next base: position 522,851 of record SSNR01000015.1, read on the forward strand.
GTCCGGTGCAATGTGGATCGGGTGGCAGACCAAGGCGGGAGCTTTGGCGATCCGATCCCCGGATGGGAAAACTGGCTATCGGGACATGGAACGTCACCTCTCTGGCGGGGAAGGAGCTGGAGCTTGTGGAAGAGGCTGAGCGATACCGGCTAGATATAGTCGGGCTCACCTCGACACATAGCGTTGGCTCTGGAACCCGAGTCCTGGAGAGGGGTTGGACACTTTTCTTTGCTGGAGTTGCTCCGGGTGAGAGGCGGAGGGCTGGGGTGGGCTTTCTGTTAGCCCCAAGACTCTCTGCCTGTATGTTGGGGTTTACCCCGGGGGACGAAAGGGCAGCTTCCCTGCGCCTTCGGGTTGGGGAACGGGTCCTGTCTGTTGTTTGTGCTTATGCACCAAATAGCAGCTCAGAGTACCCACCCTTTTTGGAGTCTCTGGGACGAGTGCTGGATAGCGCTCCAACAGGGGACTCCATTGTCCTGCTGGGGGACTTCAACGCTCACGTGGGCAATGACAGCGTGACCTGGAGGGGCGTGATTGGGAGGAACGGCCCGCCCAATCTGAATCCGAGTGGTGTTCTGTTATTGGACTTCTGTGCAAGTCGCAGTTTGGCCATAACGAACACCATGTTCGAACATAAGGATGCCCATCGGTACACCTGGTACCAGGGCAGCCTAGGTTACAGGTCGATGATTGACTTTATAGTTGTATCATCTGACCTGAGACCGTATGTTTTGGACACTCAGGTGAAGAGAGGAGCGGAGCTGTCAACTGATCACCACCTGGTGGTGAGTTGGGTCAGATGGCAGGGGAAGATGCCGCGCAGACCTGGTAGACCCAAACGTATAGTGAGGGTCTGCTGGGAACGCCTGGCAGAAGAGCCTGTCAAGATGGTCTTCAACTCCCACCTCCGGCAGAGCTTCGACCGCGTCCCGAGAGCAGTGGGGGACATTGAGTCCGAATGGGCCTTGTTCCGCTCTGCGATTGTTGAGGCGGCTGTTGCTAGCTGTGGTCGCAAGGTAGCCGGTGCCAGTCGTGGCGGTAACCCCCGTACCCGCTGGTGGACACCAGAGGTTAGGGGAGCCGTCAGGCTGAAGAAGGAGGCCTACAGGGCGTGGCTGGTCTGTGGGTCTCCAGAGGCAGCAGACAGGTACCGGCGGGCCAAGCGAAGTGCAGCAGTGGCAGTTGCCGAGGCAAAATCTCGGGCGTGGGAGGAGTTTGGCGAGGCCATGGAAAAAGACTATGGGTCGGCTCCAAAGAGGTTCTGGCAAACCATCCGGCGCCTCAGGGGAGGAAGGCGGCAACTTGCTCACACTGTGTACAGTGTGGACGGGGAGCTGCTGACGTCAACTGGGGCTATAGTCGGACGGTGGAAGGAATACTTTGAGGAGCTCCTCAATCCCACCGATGCGCATTCCGAGGAGGAACCAGAGCTGGGAGACCTGGGGACGGACTGTCCAATCTCTGGGGCAGAAGTCGCTGAGGTAGTCAAACAACTACGCAGCGGCGGAGCCCCAGGGGTGGATGAGATCCGACCTGGGTATCTCAAGGCGATGGATGTTGTAGGACTGTCGTGGCTGACACGTCTCTGCAACATTGCGTGGTCATCGGGGGCAGTTCCTGTGGAGTGGCAAACCGGGGTGGTGGTTCCCATTTTTAAGAAGGGGGACCAGAGGGTGTGTTCCAACTATAGGGGGATCACACTCCTCAGCCTCCCTGGAAAGGTCTACTCCAGGGTACTGGAGAGGAGGGTCCGGTCGATAGTTGAATCTCGGATTGAAGTGGAGCAATGTGGTTTTCGTCCTGGTCGTGGAACTGTGGACCAGCTCTTTACCCTCGCTAGGGTGATGGAGGGGTCATGGGAGTTTGCCCAACCAATCCACATGTGTTTTGTGGATTTGGAGAAGGCTTATGACCGTGTCCCCAGGGACACCCTGTGGGGGGCGCTCCAGGAGTACGGGGTTGATGGTCTTTTGTTAAGGGCCATTCAGTCCCTGTACCAGAGGAGTGTGAGTCTGGTCCGCATAGCCGGTAGTAAGTCGGACCTGTTCCCAGTGAGGGTTGGACTCCGCCAGGGCTGCCCTTTGTCACCGGTCCTGTTCATAACCTTTATGGACAGGATTTCTAGGCGCAGCCGTGGTGTGGAGGGTGTTGAGTTTGGTGACAGGAGAATCGCGTCTCTGCTTTTTGCGGATGATGTGGTCCTCCTAGCTTCATCGAGCTCTGACCTTCAGCTCTTGCTGGGGAGGTTCGCAGCCGAGTGTGAAGCGGCTGGGATGAGGATCAGCACCTCCAAATCTGAGGCCATGGTTCTCGACCGGAAAAAGGTGGATTGCCAACTCCGGGTCGGGAGAGAGGTCCTGCCTCAAGTGGAGGAGTTCAAGTATCTCGGGGTCTTGTTCACGAGTGAGGGAAGGAGGGAGCGGGAGATTGACAGGCGGATTGGGGCAGCGTCTGCAGTGATGCGGACGCTGAACCGGTCTGTTGTGGTAAAGAGAGAGCTGAGCCAGAAAGCAAGGCTCTCGATTTACCGGTCGGTCTACCTGCCAATCCTCACCTATGGTCATGAGCTTTGGGTAGTGACCGAAAGAACAAGATCGCGGATACAAGCGGCTGAAATGAGTTTCCTCCGCAGGGTGGCCGGGCTCAGCCTTAGGGATAGGGTAAGAAGCTCGGACATCCGGGAGAGACTCGGAGTAGAGTCGCTGCTCCTCCATATCGAAAGGAGCCAGTTGAGGTGGTTCGGGCATCTGGTAAGGATGCCTCCTGGACGCCTCCCTCGGGAGGTGTTCTGGGCATGTCCTGCCGGCAGGAGGCCCCCAGGTCGACCCAGGACAAGCTGGAGGAAATACATCTTTAGTTTGGCCTGGGAACGCCTGGGCGTCCCAGCTGAGGAGCTGGTGGACTTGGCCGGGGAGAAGGTGCCCTGGGCTGCCCGACTTGGAATGCTGCCCCCGCGACCCGGACCCGGATAAGCAGAAGAAGGCGAGGCGAGGCATTTTTGAAATGAATACACAGACAGGCAATGAGGCCAATAAGACAAAAGAAAGAAAATTAACATGAATTTATAAGTCAATAGTTTGGCATAGGGACAAAGTTTGGAGTGCTTCTGTTTCTGGCTCTGACCTGGAAACAATCGGTTGCCACAGTAACAGAACCAGGTAAGAAGCATTTAAACCAAACTTATTTAGTGTTTGTGCAATATCAGAGCTGTTCAATTACCAGGAAAATAAAATAATGTAATTTTTTAAAGATGGATATGATTCATTTTAAAGTTCCTGATCCAAAACAAGTCAGCCTCAAACTTGACTAAAACAGAGCACATCACTGTGGTGCCTTCCTATAAATAAACAGAGAAACTAAAACTACTAAATAAATAACAAAAAGAAGAAAAAAATGTTTCAGCTGCAAATCCAAAGACAGTCCTCAGGGGTCACTGTCCTGCAAGTATTAGTTCCTGCTCCAAAACACCTGATTCAAACGATGAAATCACCTCATCAAGTTCTCCAGAAGCCTTTTAATCCGCCACTCGTTGAATTCAGGTGTGATGAAGCAGATAAACATCTAACATGTAGGATAGTGGCCCTGTGTTTTTACAATTTTCACACAGTTAGCACTGAAGCTAGCTAAAGAAGACTTCTACTCTGAGTCTGTCTAAAAATGGGTAAGATCTGACTTTTCTAAGATGTCTCACTTTCACACCTTTGAAGAAAAAAAAAGAAGAGAAACGCCGTATGACTCTTTTAGAAGCCATGCCTCATTTAGGCCAATCTCCTTGAGGACTCTTGAGGAGCACTAGCTGAAGGATAAGTGTTCATTCACATTTAGATCTCAATCATTCAAGCAGGGCTGTACCTGCAGAGGTCTGAGCAGCGTGTCGACTGGCGGTCAGGCCAGCTTTGAAGATGAAAAAGCTCCACAGAGCCACGTTTGATTCACACTGCAGACGAGTTTCCATGGAGCTGCTTTAAGGTTCTCTGAGGATCAGATCACTGCTCCCTCCTTCCTCTAACAATCATCAGCATTAAACATTTGAAGCTATTTAATAAACATATTTAGCTACGAGTGATGACACGGCCGTAGAGATGATCCTGATTTGTTTTTCTCACAGGGCAAATTAAATGTACTTATGACAGAAGAAACAATCAAAAGCAGGTAAAAAAAACAAAGCTGTAGCTATTAGCGTTTTACCTCAGTTTACCAATGAAGCTCTCTCCACCACGAGACAGATCAGTCGGATCGATGGAGATGAGGTAATTGGACGTTTTACTCTTTTTCCTCTTCCTGCCAGCCAACAGGAACACCTGAATCGGACCAAACCCATCACATTTAAACATGACTCCTTCATCAAACGTCCGTCAGCCTGATGTAGACCTCTCACCTTCTTGCCGTCTTCCCTCTCCAGGTGAAGGTAGTAGGTGGGATACATCCCTCTGTCCATGCCCTTCTTGTCCCTGGTGATCCTACATTTCACTCGCACCCCCTGCGGTGCAGGTCGCAGGGAAAACTCCTCCAAATCCTCCACGTCGATGGCAGGTTCGCTCGCAGGTGGAGTGGGTGCTGAGGCCACGTCCTGGAGAGAGTAGGGGGGGGGGGTGAAATGGTGACCTGGGGCATTAAAGTAAACTTTCATTAAGCAGCGTAATGAGGCTGAAGACCAAACTGTCCAGTGGGACTGGAAATGGGTACGCTGTGTCTAAAAAAAGGACTAATTGAGGGAAAGAAGACTGAAGGGAGTGATCAGAGGATCATTTATTACAATGAAGACTCCAAATTATTACTTTTATAAATATTGCTCTTGATTTGTCCATGTTACTAATAAATAAAGCTTCATTCTGTAAGAAGTTAATGAAGAAATGTAATATTTGTAAATCCTAAAACTGTGAGCCCTTACAAATTTACACAAATAATACATCCAGAGGAACATTGTTTTTAATACACTATATTAAAATAGTCAATTATTATGCTTTCATGTATGAAATTGTTAGAGTCAAGCTAAGAAAAGTAATTAAATTCAGGTTTTGTCTTATTATTCACAAAAAGACAAGGGGCTGGCTCTGGTTGCCGGGCAGAAACACAAGCAGAGAAAATCCCATTTTTACCTTGCATGACTTCTTGCTGGTGGCGGAGCCAGGTCTGGTGTTGCTGTTGAGCTGTGAAGAACTGGAGCTGACTTCGTCTTCATCATCCTCCTCTTCATCAAAATTCATACTGCTGGATATACCTTCAGAGAAATCAAACAGCAACGAAACGTGTTAAATTTATGTCAATTGCACTCCCACTGTATGGTCAACTAATCCAAGGGGAAAACTACGGGGTTATGATATTTGGAAATAAAAGTAATCTGCTTTTAACTATTTATTATGATGCAGTGATAACAAAAGGTGCTAAAATTCTAATAAAGAAACTGTAAAAAATGCTCAAATAATAAACAATAAGGCCAACTAAATAAACACTTGTTTTTCTCTTTGGGTCTAGGAGGGATAAAGTTAAACATTTTTTGTTTCATAATCTTATTCTCACAACCAAAAATAGGAGATTTAATAAGATTCTGGTTGATCTGTTTTTGCATCTTTTCTTAAGATGAGGGGAGGTGTGTGGCAGACCGATGAGACATGAGGGATAATATGAATTAGCATCAGACAGTCACTGGTAATGCAGCTTGTCACTGTTTGAAACCAGCTCATGTCACATTAGGAGTGAAACTCTGAGTTGTTAATTGCAGTCATTAAATTTGAATGCAGTTCAAAACCAGTCTATACCTCTGAACGGATAATCGTGGTGTTGTTTTTTTTGTTTTTTTTTACCATTTTATTATGAATAAAACAAAATGATGTGATTATATAAAAGAAAATATTATGAGCTGCACTAAGCTTCTAATATTTTGAGATGTGAGAAGAGAAAACAGGAACTTTACTTAGGTTTCCTTTTTCCTTGACATTCTGAATGAAGACCCTGTAAAACGTTTAGAATTCTAACATATTTACCTGATTCATGACAAAATAAGCCAACGTTTTCTACCTTCAGTAAAATAAATCAATCAACCTAATGGGACCAGTAGCATTGATTTTCAAATGAATAGGTGTGATATGAATGAATATGATACTAGTGACTAAAACACACCAGTGTTAGTACTATCTGAGTGTTTATGACATAGAGATGGTTGTAAAGTGCTCTCGTTTGTACAGAAGTCTCAGCATTGGAAGGTTCTTAAACGGCACTTCTATTTGGAGCTGGAAGATTTAACATGAGTCACCGTTTTATCCTCCCACCAGAGGATGAAAACCGTCCATCAGAGCACAGCGTGGTGGGTGGGTGTTTATGAGGACTGGTGTTACCATAGATGAACCTGCAGTACCTTTCTTCAGCATGGTGATGCGTAGATCCTGTTTGCTCTGCGACTGAGTGCAGCTCATCACGGGTTCTGTCTCGCTCTCCTCGGAGGTGGGATGACCCACCGTCAGGATCTGGATCTGACCGTCGTCCTGCTGGGCGGCTGGGCCGTCGATCGCTGCCCACAAGAACAAACTCAGTCAGAAGGCTGTGCAACAATACATCTCCTCGCCAAGCAGAACTAAGACTTTTGTTTGGAAAGAGTTTTCCTTTGAGGGAGTGACCTGTTTCCAGCAGGCTAGTCCAACAATGACACGAGGAACACACTGATGTGTTTCCGCTTCGGACGTTTGGTCAGATCCTCGTTTTTTACTAATCTGGTTTTACATTTCAAACCACAACACAACAAGCCACTAATCTGCAGCTTTATTTTCTCATGTGTTTGATGTGTGTGGATGCATCAGAAGAGTTAGGCTGATAATCAGCAGTCTGTTTAATCTTTAACACAGCTGATTTGTTGTTCTTGTTTTCTGGGACAAAGTAATCCCAAACGTCTACTAAACTGCAAAAGAAAAATATTAATTTATCCTGCTTATTGCTGCACTATTCTGCATGTTATTTAATGACTTTTAAAGCGGCACTCCGGAGGATTTCATCAGGAGAGATGTTTTTGAATCTAGCGTCCAAAGGCTCCTCCTCAAAACATCTCGACACGTGCGTCCGGTCGCGTGAGCGCGCGTGCACGCGGCGCATATACTTCGGACATGAACTGTACCGCTCAATGTGTAGGGTTTAATCACTCACAGTTCACAACTCTTATTCCAACAATACTACGAGGGTCTGAAGAGCCCTCTCTGTCCCTGCTGCTTCTGATATTAGCTCTGTTAGCAGAGAGCTGCTGCTGGACTCTGAAGCTGAACTTGACTCGGCCCTGGATGAACTTTCTGACCAAAATAAACGCATAATCCTGTCAAACCTTGCCATTCTGTGAGGTGAAAGGTTTAAAAATAAAAATAAATCCATCTTTAGCTGGAGAATGGGTAGGTTTTTAGTAGAAATGAGCCGTGAGTCCTCAGTGAACGGCTGAGACGGCAGAGAAACACACGGAGCGTCCTGTACGACAGCGCCCCCTACTGGTACAGGTTTGGTCGATGCGCGTGCATGTTGAGAGAATGCAGACATTTGAATTTCATTGGCTGAAAAATGTCGGCGGCAAGAAATAATGGAAAGGGGTCTCTAGGAGGAAGGAGGGTCTTCATCAGAATGACAGATGTTGTGGAACTCAACCCATAGATCATAGTTTAGACCTGAAATATCATTTAAAACATTTAGAAAACTTTGATACAGAGAAAAATGCTCCAGAGTGCCGCTTTAAAGTATGCATTTCTTAGTTTTAAGTTGGGGTTGAGTAGTTAGTATATTACCTACAATTAACAGCAATCAGAACAATGTTTTCAAGCAGCTACTGAGAGAAAAGTCCACTCACAGGTGAATTTTTGAAATCTAAAATAAATTCTAAAAAAATGTTTTTATTTGCTTGTATGACTTTATTATTGTTTTTACATTTTATTTATTTTAGACCCATGTTTATTAGAATTTAAGACACTTTTATGAACTTTAAAAAATACAAGCAAATTAGACAGAACACAAAGTGCAGTGATAGTTATTTTTTTTATTCTGAGTTTGTTTCTCAAGATGGAAGACACTCATTACTACTACACACAACCTCACTGCTTCAAACTCCTACTACAACATGCATTATGCTGAGAAGGCTAAAAAACTGACAGAGATAAATAACTGAAGAAGTGCATCAATGAATTTAGAGCATGAAGGATTTTGTTTTCTCTTCTGGTGTGCATCATGTCTCAGTCTGTAATGTGTCAGGTTGTCGTATGTCACTGCAGCCCTCTGACACTCAGCACTGCACCAGAAAGCAGCTTAAAAAGTTGTTTTTGCTGCCAAATTTGGGTTTAAAAAAACCAGCAGCTTAAACATTATCTGAGGCTAACAAAGATGTTGACAGCTTCTGGATGATAAGGATTTTCTCTCCTCTCTTTCATGTTGTGGTCTTCGTGTTTATAACTGATGTATTTCTATATATTCTGTGACTGTTTGTGTTTTTAGCGGCAGGCTAACCTTTGTGCTTCCCCTTCCTCTCCTTCTTGTCGCTGCCCGTCTGTGGAGTGGAGCTGGCCGATGCTCTGCCCTTTTTGGCCGAGCGAGGCGGCTGAGTGTCCGCCGTCACCTTCACCTCCTCCCGTTCAGCTTCTTGCACTGAAAACAAAGAGATGCAGAAAAAAACAGCAGAGCATGCAGATGGAGAATGAAGAGAATTAGAAAAGGAGGATAAATAGAGCTCAGATTTTTTTCCCCACACTTTTTCAGTGATACTGATTTGTTTTCTCACCCTCTTTCTCTCCCTTTAGATCAGGGGTGTCAAACTCATTTTCACCGAGGGCCACATCAGCATAATGGCTGGCCTCAAAGGGCCAGATAACTTAAAAATTTAACCAAATTAAATGTAAAATAAATTGTAACAACTCCTTAACGTTACATAAATCTGAATTTATTACTTATACAAGATAAAACATTACAAATGCATGAAAAATAGGTCTGCTTGTTGCTCTAACATAGATCCTTTTGATTTGTCAGGTTATGAAACCCACTGAACTCCATCAATCAAGGATCAAACTATTCAAGTGAATTAAAAATACATCAAAGTTATAATAACTTTGATCAAAACATTTGTTATAGTTAGGGGTGCACACAATCTGTCATCACATGTCCTCAAGGGAGAACCTGGCTCTGGTGTTTGGTCCGCACATGGGGGGGGGGTGAAGATGATGATTTGCTGTTGCCTCAACATTTTTCTGCTTAATGCTCAATATTTCAAACAACCTTTAACTCATGAGGTCAATCTGATGCTTAAATAAAACTTTCAAACACATTTAAACCAATTCAATATTAAAAGCCTTCTACTGGTCACCTCTCCGGTCTGACAGAGCGATGACCCGGTTTCTTCCTCACTGCAGTCAGACAGCTGCAGCAGGTGAGGAGGTGTGACGATCAAGGTGTTCTGATCCTCCTGGCTGAGCACCGTTAATATTAATGTTCATTAGCTCGTATAAAAGTCCAACACAACACGTTATCTTAGGCAGAAATTGGTTAATCTGGTTTGCCATCAGGGAAGAGGATGATCAGCTGACGGAGGGGTGGAGGATCAGCAGCTCCCCGCGCACGCATCATGGATCAAAAATTGACCAGTGATCTTTTGTTCTGGTTAACTAAAATGACTGATTCTGATAAAGAGAACTGGATATGTGATGACAAAATGAACGTCTTTCTCAGAGGGGAATTATTTATCAGCAGATTGAGAGCGCGAGCTGTCGGGTCGGGTCGGAGTTAGTAAAGCGCGCGAGCGCAGCCAGCTGGATTACAAACCGTGTCCCGAAACATAGAGGGTGATCTGTTCAGATCACGGATTAATTGTGACCCGTTGTACCCCTACTGGGCATGTGTGAGCTGCGTGCGTGGGTCGGACGTACTGTGATTGTGTGTGTGTTAAAGCGCGCACCGAGCTGTGCGTAATGGCGCACTGGAGATGCTGTGAGTGTGTGTGTGTGTGCGTGTGTGTGTGTGTGTGTGTGTGTGTGTGTGTGTGTGTGTGTGTGTGTGTGTGTGTCGGAGCGGAGGTCCTACCGTGTGTGTACACTAGCTTCAGAGGTCATGTGACTCATTCACTGAGTTGCAACAGGATGTGAAGTTCGTCAGATCGAGGGGTCTCCCATCGGGACCGCGCAGCGCTGGTCCGCAAAGGCGCGTTCGAAATCCGGTTCTCATGAGGACCAGCGTACTGTTTGTGTGCACCATGCCTTGTAGTGGCGGTAAGCCATCAAGTCGCGGGTAACACAATTGACATGCATTGTGGGAAATGTAGTTTTTGGTCAAAGTACGCTTTTTACCTATTTATTTCTGAATACTCAGACCTTTTAAGCTCTCGCGGGCCACATTAAATGACGTGGCGGGCCACATTTGGCCCGCGGGCCTTGTGTTTGACACATATGCTTTAGATTAATAAATTAAGACAATCAACATTTTCCTCTTTTCTTGGTGAGAAATGAGACCCTTTGTGGCCCCTGGCCCAGAAACTAGTGTTTAGAACTGGGAATTAGAAGCTCTGGTCTCAGTGTACAGATAAGAGGACTTCATCAACCCCCATCCTAACACCACTTTGGCTCTGGGGTGTTGATGTGCAGGCTGCAATAGAAACAGTGGTATGGGCACCGCTGGTTAAAACTTATAATCATCTGACTTCTATAACACAAAGTTACACCTGGCATTTCATTTTCCTTTAATAAATTTATTTTTTTACCGTGAAAAATACATGAAAAGGACCTAAAGCAAAACTTTGGGATCCCCAATTTGGAAAGTGTCACTGCTTTTATTGGCTTTTTTAGTGTTTGTCCAATGACCTACCATCGTCTGCTCCTGAATTTTTGGCTTTGAATATTTGTGAACAGCTTGGGTCTAAACCTACTTCACAAAGAACTACTTGAATATTTTCAAGTAGCATGTTGTTTCCATTAGGATGTGATATATGTACATCATTAATATGTTATACATAGAAGTCATTTTTTACTGGAATTTTAGGCTGTTTGCTTCACTAAATGTCCTACTTTCTTATCAAACCCATTGTTTTAGCAGTGCGATATTCCCCCATGGCTCTGGCTGCAACACAAGGACACAACAGAACTGAACTCTCCTACTTCACACTTAGAGAAGTGTTCTTTTCATTGAATCACACCCAAAAATGTGTTTCACTTTGCAGAAAGGTGATAGTTAAATTTCACCAGTTCACACAATAATATTCATCTTATTGAGATCAATGTTTTCATTATTCTGGGAATGAATAATGCAGAAAAGGTTTGGGGGTTCAATCTGTGCAGGTTTTTTTATTGAAACCCTTTTCAACCACGTTTTTGTTCCAAATGAGAAATCCTTTTATCTCGTTTCCTTACTGATCTGATCTTGACCCTGTCGTTCCTGTCAGCTGTTTATTTGTTTATCACATTATGACCTGGGACACATCCTGCAGGTAGCACACGGTGTGATGGATGCATTCTCACTGTAGCTGCTGGTTGTTGGAACAAGATGTAAAAGATTCAGATTATTAAAAGTGTTGACTTTTAGCTCAAGCTAAAAAACTGGAAAATAAACACTTCAAAAAGAAAATCTCCTCTTTTTATGATTAATTTCTGACTCAAAATAAAACAAACTGCTGCTGAATTCTTCTGCTTGACTGGTCTGAGTCCTTTGGGAGTCTCCTTACCGTGGTAGACGGTGCTGCTGTTGCTGCTGAGGTACGACTCCACCAGCGGCGCCTGTTCCTCGCTCTGTTTGGTCCGGCGGGTCCGAGACCTCCCGTCAACATTGGACTGAACCATCAGAGGCTCTTGTCTCTTCTTCTTCTGTTTCTGTTCAAGAAGTGCTCGCTGCCATGACACAAGGTAAACATCTTTGACCCTTCAGCTAAAACCATGTGTAGAACAAAAACAAGCTAAACTATGTTTTTATTCTTTCTGAAATTATATGAAATTTAGTTTGAGCAGAGCTCAGCGATAGTGAAGAGAAAGCAGCTTGTTTAAAAAGTGAATAATCAAAGAATGTTCTTTAGTTTACCATCATCACAGACAAGAAGCACTGCAGGACATGAGAAGCAGCAGACTTGTCACTATCGTTTGGGAAAAACTGAAGAGAGCTGCTGAGAACATTTTGTTTACAGTGTTGCTGACAACAAACAACAACAGCAGTTTTATCAGAGTCTGAAGCTGCCAAGCATCCCTTTGACTCAGGGACCCTGCACTCAGAAACTCAGGCTTTACACAGAGCTGCTCTAGTGGAAAAAAAACATCTGATTCAAATGTTAATAAACGGCTTTAAGACTGCCTGGTGTTGATTCAGACTCAATCTGATCAGAATGGCTCTTAGAGATCATAGGTTTAATATAAATGGTGATTTCTGGCTGATCTATACAGTTTGCGGTGATCAAACTGCCACATGATGACTGGTTTATCTTTGTGTTTCTGAGACTCACCTGTCTGTCCAGTTTCTGCTGTCGGAGGTTCGTTCCTTCGTCGTCTAAAGTGCTGCAAAAAACAAAACAGGGAAGAAATGAGGTTAAGATACTGAGATCCTTCCAAAGGTTTCAGGTACAAATGATGCTTAAAAATAAGACATTTGTGTTTTTACACGTTATTTTTATGAGTGACATTATAAGGTTTCTGAATTGTGTTGTTTTTGCACTAATATCTCCTGAAAATTCATCTTTTTCTCTGCCTTGATTACATTAAAAATCATGGCAGCTACTGCAGCTGACATCAAAGATCCTACGAGGTGAGTTTAACGGTGATGGTTACCTGTTAAAGATAGCTGTGGAACAACCTCAGTTTAGAGAAACGGAGATTGATCAGATTGTTCAGCTAGTAGCAGTGGGTCCCAGACCAAAGTCGATATCTGCTGTCCAAAATCATTTTTAACCCTTTAATGTCCACAGCAACAACAGAGCAAAGACAAATTCTGGTTTTTGAATTTTCTAATCATTTGGGGCAATTAATGTAATAAAGAATACAATAACATGTAAAAATAATGTTTATATAATAAAAGTGTTTAACTTATTTGAACAGTTTATGTATTTTTGTTTTTCTTTTCAGTTAAGTTCAGCTTCATTATTGCTTTAAAATGTCTGTGATTCATACAAGCACTACTTTATAAACCTCTATAGCATTTGGATCCGTTTTTAATGACAGAAATATTCTATTAAACTCCAATCATACCTGCTAAACCAGAAGTGCAACAGACAGCTAGCTCTGCTGCTAACAACCAGAAAATTCTATGTAAGTAATCTTAGCCTGCAAAACTGATGACTGAGGTTTATGAAATCACATGTGCAGAAATTTTTACAGTGATCTAATTTGCAATCGGCACCAATCTCTGTTTTTCTAAACTGAGGTTGTTTATAAAGCTATCTACAACCATAAAGATGATGTTTTTCACAGAAATTCAAAAGATCTGAAGCGTCATTTTATTCCAGCTGGAACACAAGGACACAATGTCCCACCTGCTTAAACAAGAATAACTTATTAACTTAAGAAGCATTTCTCCAGGCTGTGTGAGATCATTTGTGAAAAAAGCCACACAAAGAGAGGGAGAACATGCAATCTCCACACAGAAAGGACCCATCACCGTTCTAACAGAAACCTTTTCTTCTCTGAGGCAAAACCTGCACACAGTGCTGCCCTGTCTGAACAAACACCTCAATCATCGCTCTCTACTATCTCAGCTTGATTTAGAGCTGAGGATAAGGAAGCTAACCACCAATGAAAGCATGCACAACTAATAACTTTGCCTTCACATCAAGACTGTAAAAAATAAAGATGATGCATGCAAATTTAATAAATAGAGAAAAGAAAGTGGAATAAGTCAGAACACGGAGTGAAAATAAATTATCAAGTAATTTGATTAAAGCTGAATTGGAAGAAATAAAGTCATTATGTAGTGAAAACAGAGCCTTGTTCCAACATGTTATCCAATTATCACTTCACACAAGTGACTTCAGTGGTAGAAGTAAAAAAAAAAGGAAGAACTCATTAAAATATGCTCAATTAAAAGTCATGAAATTTGTTATATAGTTTAGACTACTTTGAATATGATTCAATATTTTTCTTTAACAGTTAAAAATGAAACATGAATTTGTTTGTATTTACCGTTTTCAACCATAATCTCATTTCTATATTTATTTCACTTTTATTAAACAAACACTTCTGATGATCCAGTTCTACACGGCCATCGTTGAGTCCATCCTCACTTCCTCCATCACTGTGTGGTTCGCTGGGGCCACCGCCAGGGATAGACAGAGACTGCAGCGCATTGTGCGCTCTGCTGAGAAGGTGATTGGCTGCAGTCTACCATCAATCCAGGACCTGTACGCCTCCAGGACATGGGGGCGAGCAGGCTGGATAGCAGCTGACACCTCTCACCCTGGACATGGTCTGTTTGAGCCACTTCCATCTGGCAGGAGGCTACGGTCCATCAGGACAAGAACCTCTCGTCACAAAGACAGTTTCTTTCCCTCTGCCGTTTGGCTCATGAACAATTAGCAGCATACTCATTAACTGTCACTTTAACAGCATGTTTGCACTGTTTTGTGCTGCTACTTGTGTTTTTTTATTGTGTGTGTGTATGCTGCACCATATCGCCGAAAAAGGTTCCTAGTCTGCGAATTACATTCAATGACAATGGCAATAAAAGTTTTTCTGATTCTGATTTGTGACTTCTTCTCATCTAGACAGTTTTATTTTTGCAACCAAATAATTCAAGTTTTTTGGATACAACTTGCTTCTCCAGACATCAGGTAATTTATTTCATAATGAAAAGTTCCGTTTATCATCTAAGGGGCTTTGCATTTTTACAGCTTTAAGAATAACTGCAATAAAGATTCTGCAAAGGTGATGAATTACTGTGACTACAAGTTCTGATGTCTTCAACTTGTGTGACAAACATTGATAAATCACATCTTAGTGTTTTTCTTCACCACTAATAATACTCATGTAACCAAGCTGATGTTGCAGAACAATATCCCAAACCCAGCTCCCTCTCTCTACTGTCGATATTCTCCATGTGTCCCAGTCTGACCCATAAACCTGGAGAAGACTCTCTGAAATGTGAATCACCATTAGTGATAACTTTGGACGGATAATGTCTGATTTTCTGAGACACACGTTGCCACCGACCAGACAAGGAAACTCACTGTCCTGACATGTTGATTTGTCTGTGTGAGAAAATTTCACACATCTAAATAATTGTGTTGTCATATTTAACGTAGATTTTCACAGCATGCTTTGGTGACATTTATTGAACCTTCTGAGGTTTTATCACTTGCTGTGACTTTACTGATGCAACGGTCAGCAAAACAGGCAATATCCGAGAAGAGACATGACTTTTTATCGTGTATGCACAACTCACTTAAAGAATAAACAGCACAGTTTTTAAAATGTTGCCTTTTATATCTGATGATCCAGACTCAAACATTAAACATGTCTTAAACACTTCATAAGAAATCAATAACTAAAAATCCAAGTTTATACTCCTACAAAGTAGAAAGGTACTTTAATGGGCTGTGACTGCTGTGGTAAACTGTGAACAGCATTCACAATGCAGTTTCCATTGGAAACTTTCCAAAGTGTCTCAAAACATTCTCAAGGTTCCTTCATTTCTTTGCATGAGTCACAGAGCCTTACTGTTGTGTTTCTGGAATTTTGAATATGTTAAAGTGCCTGTGACTCCATATTTAAATCACTTTATATTAAACAGGTGTAATCTCTGATGCCTCTAGATTAGCGTTGCACCATTATAACTCAAAATACGCTGTAATTATTTCCTAACGAGCAACTCAGAGATCAGAAGAAAGCGCCGCCTTCCGGTTCTGCTGGGTTTCTCCTTATTTGGCAGCCTGACACTTCTGCTGCAGCAGGGGGCAGTGCCGTCGCGTGAAAGAGAAACGAAACTGAAACTAAACACTACACGGTCTATGGTCAATGGCGGCGGCACTGCCTCGCTCCAGTTGTCATGAACGTGCATGTGGGAGGAGAATTTACCATATAAGCAAGTCCGGATCACTATGACCTCATAGCGGGCTGGAGTGAAAAAAACAGTTTGAAACCTGGGTCTGAAATCTGGAAGAGCTTCTCACTGGCTGGACTAGGAGACAGATGGACGCCATTTTTTGCTCTTTCTGGCAGGTTTAAGGTGAGAACTCAACGTTGCAACATGATAGATAAGTCAGAAAACATGGAAACCGATGTCATGGGCACTTTAAAATTATTTGCAAGACAAAGTTTTTCTCAAAATAGTCACAGAGTCATTAAAGATGTCCAGAAATCACCTGGGAATCAGTTGCTTCTCAATTTAGTTTTTGAAAGTAGATAGCCAGGGCTGCCCTTTGTCACCGGTCCTGTTCATAACCTTTATGGACAGGATTTCTAGGCGCAGCTGTGGTGTGGAGGGTGTTGAGTTTGGTGACAGGAGAATCTCGTCTCTGCTTTTTGCAGATGATGTGGTCCTCCTAGCTTCATCAGGCTCTGACCTACAGCTCTTGCTGGGGAGGTTCGCAGCCGAGTGTGAAGCGGCTGGGATGAGGATCAGCACCTCCAAGTCTGAGGCCATGGTTCTCGGTCGGAAAAGGGTGGCTTGCCAACTCCAGGTCGGGAGAGAGATCCTGCCTCAAGTGGAGGAGTTCAAGTATCTCGGGGTCTTGTTCACAAGTGAAGGAAAGAGGGAGCGGGAGATTGACAGGCGGATTGGGGCAGCGTCTGCAGTGATGCGGACGCTGAACCGGTCTGTTGTGGTGAAGAAGGAGCTGAGCCAGAAAGCAAGGCTCTCGATTTACCGATCGATCTACCTCCCAATCCTCACCTATGGTCATGAGCTTTGAGTAATGATTGAAATAACGAGATTGTGGATACAAGCGGCCGAAATGAGTTTTCTCCGCAGGGTGGCCGGGCTCAGCCTTAGGGATAGGGTGAGGAGCTCGGACATTCAGGAGAGACTCGGAGTAGAACCGCTGCTCCTCCATGTCGAAAGGAGCCAGTTGAGATGGTTCGGGCATCTTGTTAGGATGCCCCCTGGACGCCTCCCCAGGGAGGTGTTTCAGGCATGTCCTGCCGGCAGGAGGCCCCCGGGTCGACCCAGGACACGCTGGAGAAAATATATCTCTGGTTTGGCCCTAGAGCGCCTTGGGATCCTGCCTGAGGGGCTGGTGGAAGTGGCTAGGGAGAGGACGGTCTGGGACTCCATAATTGGGATGCTGCCCCCGTGACCCAGAGCCGGATAAGCGGAAGAAGATAAGACGAGACGAGATGAAAGTAGATATATAGAATGAGACTATATCAAAAATAAATTGTGCAATAATAAAGACAGTTGTAACTGTGACTAGAACATTTGCCAAACAATCACATTACTGAATTTCTTTTTTGCAATTACAACATGTGTCAAATGCATCTCAGCCAAAAATACTGGTATTATGTTATAAACACAAATTGAGTGTGATTTTAACAATAAATTTGAGTATTCTCTTGCAATTTTGTGCCTTAAACTAGCCACCAGCAGTCGCATCCCAGTGACATACTGGTTTAAGTATATAAGAGTACATAAAATGCTTTTTTTAGAATGCAAAATCATTCTAATGATACAATGTTTGGAGTCACAGAATATCTCAAAATGTTTTAGTCCTAGAGATCAATGTCAGAAAATGATTTCCTTATTGTACTATTTAATAATTTTTTTGTTATTCTATAGGTTAGGCAGAAAGTTCAATTTTGTTTAAGCAGCAACACACTCGACCAAGTCCTATGCATAAAAACAACCACAGAGGGCCTTAAAGCAACACTAAGTCATTTTTCTGCGTAGCCCCCTACTGGTAAAAAGTAGAATTTCCACTGTCTCTCCCCACAGCCTGCCATTGCTTCCACTGCTTCTCAGCTAATGATGTCACCAGACAAGGTGTTGTATTTTACTTTTCCGTTCAGACACAGTCTCTCTGTCTGTCTGTCTGTCTGTCTGTCTGTCTGTCTGCGTGCGTGCGTGCGTGCGTGTGTGTGTGTGTGTGTCTGCTGTCCGAGCGTGACTCAGTATGTCCAAATAATTAATCAACCCAAACCAGACTGGACCCGTCGGGCTTCGGTTCGGATCCTACTAGCGGGAAGGAGCCCCATGGAGGTGTACTCCTGTGTAGGAGATGTTTTCATGTGGGTTGCACGTCACCGGTTCCAGCAGGTTTTTTTTATTTACCTGTGAGGTGGTGTTGGGAAAGTCTTATTTTTCAGGACATACTCTTCTACAACACTTCACCACGTGGTTAATAGTCAGACTGGTTAAACCGTGAAACCCTCGCTGAAACCATCACTCCTCCCCGACTATTGCTACACCTGATAACTATGGCCGTAAAGCAGGTAGTGACATCATCTTGGAAACCTACCTGTTCCTCAAAACTGTTTAGCGCGGTATCTAGAGGGGTGTAGAGTGGAGGCAAATATGAAAATGGGCAAGTTTCTAACTCAAAAATCAATTAGATCAATTATAATGCTCTAGCTTAAAGTGTAAAAAAACTATTTATTGTTGCTTTAATGGATACAAGCTGTTGTTAAATAGGTATCAGTCAACGTGTGGTTTCCACAGCATGATGTCCTGCATCCTTTGCGTTCTACCGAGACAACATCCTTGTGTTTCCAGTTGCAAGAACTGCAAGTGTGAAGGAGGGTCAGGAAGAACTGGTCCTTCTCCAGAATAGCTCTGGTGTTCTCATGTGAACAGCATGAACACATAAAGGAGGAAATTCTTGTTTAAAACCACAATATGCAAAACACAGACAATGAGGTCTTTTGTTTGTAGTTTATTTTTCCTGCTTCCACTTTCATGTCTTTCCTAAAGTGTTAATTTTTTATTTAAACTGACCATCAACATGTAATAAGAGTTTGTCCCTCTGTCCATTTGAGTTACTTGGAGGACTAAGTAAAGAGCATAAACAGTAAACAAGCAAAGATCAAACACAGCACAATGACAACAAATCTAATTGTGAATGCATTTGGGACAATGTGTGTTCCACAAACAAAGTTAGAGTTTGACAGACGCCAGTTTTACCCTGTAACATCATTAAACGTCCTCCCCCTCAGACGTCAACGACACTTAATTCCTATTGTCTTCTGCTGCATCTTTGTTGTATAAAAACAGGGTTTAAATCTGAAGATTTTGGAGACCCTTGCTTGGATTTCTGTGAACTCCACTGTTGCTCCACTCTCCAAAAATCTGTGTAGAGAGAAAACGGATTCCCATTCCAAAACAACGGGATATTCATCCTAACACAAAAGATTAGTTTGAGTTGTCTTTCTGCATCCAGACCTCTCTCTACAGAGCTTTAAATCACTGGCGACAAACTCACTGATTGTTCCTGCAGCTCTTGCGGCTGAGCATCGCAGAATCCTCTGAGAACCCTCTGTGGCTTTAATTAGAGAGATTTATGCAGATGATACAGAGGGAATAAACGAGAGCAGAGGAGGGAAGATAAAAGACAGAGAGGTAGAGGCGTCCCTTGATGTGTGATGAACACAGAGATTAAGGGGGTTTTGGGTTGTTTTTAGGGCAATCATTTTTCTTCCTGCCAATTTCTATAAACACCCTCAATCCTATAGCTTTCAACCAGTGAAGTCTCCTATTTTATGTTATCATTCAAAACACATTTGCATTTTAAAATGACTTTATTTTTTAAGTTATACCAAACTATTTGATCAGGCTCACGTAGCTCTTCTATGCTTTTACAGCACCACTGTACTGTTTTGTTCATGTTCAATCAAGTATAAAAAATGTTTAAATATTTGGTGTCTACATGTGTTTTAATAGATGTCTGAGGGGCACAGACATTTATATTTTTTAAATTCTTATCCTAAATAGGTCTGAAATTAGGCTTTTTATGATAATCTGCATTTATTCTAGTATGATCAAAGTAATTGGTCTCATAATTTTTGCTCTCGTAATTTTCAAACACCACTAACAGCTCAAGTAGTTTATAAAATGTGAACTCTGGATATTTCAGGCTTTATAATCAGAGAAAAAATTCCAAGCACTTTGTGTTTTCAAGGCAAAAGCTTTAGTGGATCAAAGCATACATTTCTGAAGTTATTCATTCAAAATATAAGGATGGTAAAGTGAGCTCTGAGGGGCAAGCTTGCTGTCAGGGGGGCACTCACCCCCTCTGGCCCCCCTAGAACCGCCCCTGTCACTACATGTTTTTTTTATGATAAACTCTCCTGGTATAAATGCAGTGATTTCCTACTTAATGTAAGATCATCCAGAATCTTTTTCAATAATCAAACAGCTCCAGATTCAGTACTCATCCTGGATGGATGGGTGGTGTTGGCAAAATATGAAATACTGTTTAACTGTTAACCATTTGGAAGGGGGGGAGGGCATCAAAATATGCATTGCAAAATATCAGCGTGCCTGCTGCTGTTTACATGACCCCAAATGCAAATTCAAACAAATGTGACAGGAATTGGATGATTCAACAGTTAGAACAAAACAACATTTCTATCATAGTCCTGACATCCTAAATAGAGGGAAACATCCCGTCTATGTCCTTACCAAGCCGCATTTCAAACAAACTTAATGTCAGCTGACAAAATAATCCAGCCTCTGTCCGTGCAGAGAGGCTGTGTCCCGTCACTCTCCCTCATTTACCTCCCACTTCCTCTCTCCACTTTCGAATAAACGTCACTAAAGCGTTTTATTTTAAAACATAAAACTGATTTTAAGCCTTTAATTTTTCTGTCAAATACGTAAAAGAGACAGTGGAGTCTTTCACAGACAGCTCCATTTGGTGAATATTCAGTGTGCTACAGATGAATAAAAAGCCCACGCAGCTGCAATAAAAAAATATTTACTACCCCCTTTCTGACAAACAAAGCACTCTGTCTGCAATCAGACTGATCAAGTGTGAAAATAGGCATCAGACGGGAAGATAATGACACAAACATGGCAGCATTAGCGCAGGTCAAACAGCTTATTATGGTGTGAAGAGCCTCTGGTCCTGATGGCTTAACATTCTATGTCATTAAAACCTCCATTCTGAGGATGCATTGATTATTCAGCAGGTGACTGTATTTTAATGGGTTTTAGCTTGACGCCCTTGACTAGTGATGGGCAGATCCAGAATCTGATTTGGTCCTTGAACACACCATAGCTTAGAGGCTAATCAGATAATTGACACATCTTCTGTCGAAGTTTATGATGATTAAAAACTCAAAGTCCTCTAATTATTGGGTCTTAAAGACAACAAACGCAACAGGCTACTGAAGAGAAACGAGTACATTTTCTACAGCAGGATGTTTCTCTTTAATGTCAGGTTTCTTTTATTTCAAGCTGCTGCTTCAACAGCAACATATTTAGGTGCAGCATACTTTGTGAGACTAAATGGAGAAATATGAAAAATACTATGTATTTATAGTAAAAATAATGGCTTATAAATTTTGAAAATCTAACCTAAAATCTGAGAAGCATATATGTATACACACACATATACATACATACATATGTATATATATATATATATATACATACATATGTGTATATATATATATATATATATATATATATATATATATATATATATATATATTGAATTACATATTATATATCGAATTAATTATATTGAATTATTCACTTTTTTACTAATAAAATAATTTTTATTTCCCCCTAATTCACTTGAAAAATTATGATTCTGGAAATGAAAAAATTGAAATGCAATATCTTCCTGCAGAAGTCTTTGCAAGAGTCCTCAAACTGGAAAAATTGCATTTTTTATTGTTGCTTGACAAAATTGCAATCACTGGTGCAAACAAACAAACAAACAAACAAACAAACAAACAGAAATCAGACTTTTGAGTGTCAGACTGACTGATCACCAGTTAATCTGGTCAGATTCCAATAACCAGCCAGTTTTGGGGGGGTATTTCTATTTGCATTCTCCTTCAAGAACAGGTCACAACTTCAGAAAAATAGAAAATTGGAATCATCCTTGCAAACTGGAATCAGTGCAAAAACTGCCCTCTGCTGCAAGTTGAAAGTTTTTTAAATTCACAGCTGATTTTTAATAAAGCACTTAATACAGATTCTTTTAATCTAAAGAAATGAAAACTGGTCCTGAAACGATTTAAATGTACATTAAATTGATTAATGTGGGTGGAAGTTTGACCGCTGAAAGTCACTAACACTTTTAAAACTGCCTTACATGCGTCACCAGATTTCACACATTGAGTGTCAGTGAATGACACAAAATGAAGCTTAATTTTTCATTTGCATGGTGCCATCCAGTCTGTGAAATTTGATAGTGTGAAGGGAAAATGAATCTGATGTGCTCTGCACAGATGTAAATTGACCTTGAAGATATTAAAATAATAAAGCCTACAGTATTTAGAAGTACCTTTCTCTTCCACTAACCTATCCTAAACGAGACTTATGAATGAATGGACATATAGATACTAGAATGCATAAAAATAAAACAATTTCTTTCATAAAGAGCTAACAATCTGACATCTCCATCCTGCCTGAGACAAAAACACAGAGGAAGAGATTTAGTCCTCTAATGCTTAAACAGCTAATCTGGTAAATTCTCTCCCTACAGAGAGGAACCACTGTGCAACAACGGCTTTCTCTTCGTAGAAGATATGCTGCCCTCATTTTGGTGATTTCTATGAATGCATGCTCTGTACATCTGTATGAGTTGACAGACCAACAGAGTGCAGCTGCTTCCTTAAACTCTGCACAGATGCCCATGCATTTTTAACAACAGCTCCACGTGATATAAAGCATAAAAGTAAGAAATCACAAATCTAACTGGCTTGAAGCAACCTTCAATGTTATCATTTTTATGGCCTTATGTTGTTTTTCTTTTTAATCTTTTTGAACATCCTATCTAGTGCATCAGTGAGGAGGCTAAATGTTTATTTAGGCAGATTTATTTAACTGTAGTCATATAAAGACTGATTTCTCCATTACCTTAAGATCAAAATAAAGACCAAACAGATTTGAACTGTATCTTATAGCAACCATGAGCCAATGGCATCAAAGCAAGTGGGGGAAACCATGGCAATGGGCTTTTAATCACAGGAAAGAGTCAGAAACGTTAGTACTGCACTTGAAATGATTAGAGCAAAAATAGGTTTGACTACAGGAGGCTGTAAGCTCATTAGTGTTCCTATTTAATTGTTATTAAAACTATATAACATCTTCTACAAATGGAAAAATCAGCATGGTCCATTAAAAGCTCCACATGGGAATGCAGAAGGGAAAACACTCCCAGACAAATGCACGAGTATTTAGGGACTAAATGAGCATGATCCTGCAGCTCATCCCTTCAACGTCTTAACTGAATTACTTTAAATCAAAGAGACATTTTAACACATGACAGGAACTAAAAGTTCCAGCTGACATCCTGCAGTCAAAACTATAAAAACAGACATACGAGGAACATTTTTCCACTGAACGATTAGCAAAAAAGAAATAAAAATCAAATTTCCAGCCTATTGATTCTATTACTTCCATGTTCTCCTTATCAGTCTGATCTCAACCCAACGCCTAGTCACACATGCACAAACGGATTCATGTGTTCTTCATGTGTTCGGTACCTGTAAGGGATCCAGTCGGAGGAGTGCTTGGAGCTCATTCTGCATCAACTGCGAGGCTAACGGCCTGCAACAGCACCAGCACAAGTGGCTACGAGGTCTGAGGACGGCGATCACAGCCACAGAGCCCACATCGCCTGTTCATCCTCTGCACACAGCTCAATATTCCCAGTGTATCTTTGCGCGTCCTCTAACTGTAGAGCAGCAAATGACTAACAATCCAGCCAGACAGCCACACTCTTCAGCCTCGCACGCCGAGCACATGAAATAACCGGTTCTTCTCGTCCATGTGTAAGCTTCCAGTCAATGCCTCTCCTCTTCTCTCATCCGCTGCCTCTGCTTCTTCTCCGCTCTGGCTCTCTTCCCTCGCTCGCACTCTGTAGGCTCTGTATGAGTCTGCCCGCGTTTCTTTCCCTTTAAATCCCCCCTCCCATCCTTTATTTTCAGTCCAAATCTCGATCTCTCCCTCTTTGCCTGATCTAACTCCTGTTATCTGTCTTGCAGCATCACCTGCAGCAGCAGTGAGAGCAAAGACTTGAGAGGGGAGGGGGGGCAAGGCAATGAAAGAATGCCCTCTGTTTTCGGCTCTCTGTAGCTCCTTCACTGCTATTTCTGCACAGTGCCACCCACTCATTCTGGTGCTACCCTCTACGCACACACACAGTTTCTTTCTGCAGCTTTTCTTGCACACTTTGTGTTGCATGAAGCATGTAAAGCAGGGTCTCAGATGTGTTTTCTGGGCCATAATTTATTTATTCCCTCAGAAGAGACATTAGCATATGAGTGTGCAGACTTGTGCCAACAGCCTTTAATTCAACACTTTCCACAGCCAGACAAAGGCACTCTGTGATAGAGCCACAGCTCTGAATCTCTCTCACACACATCTGCTTCCGCCCTCCCTCTGTTCACACAAACACACACATCACTCGCTGTGCTCTCGGGGTTATTCAGGAGTCCATCTATAGACAGTTAAACCCCGCAGCTTCCTCGTAACGATTTACAAGGAGTCGATTCATGCCACTTCTGTCACGACCAGGAAACGTCCTAATTTTAGGTGTGAGATCCGTATTGTGTGAAATCACCAACAGCTGTGCTGAAAATGTATTTCTAATAGGTACAGGTGTGAAAAGCATCCCGTCCTCTTCTCACTTCTCGACGCAAATATCCTCAGGCAGCAGAATCTTTTGTCTGCTGTATTGTTGCAGCAGTTCCTGGGTTTAATTGAGGACTTTCTGCCTCTGAAATACATGGATTGAAGTCTAGGCACACACATTCTCACAGATAATGGCTGAGACATTCGTTATGTGTCAAAGCGTACATAGTAATGTTCATCTGCCCAAGGTCAGAACACAGCTCATGTGCTAAAGACAGTAAAGTTGTAATGCATCCTTCAGCATTGCACAAGATGTAATTTAAGCAAAGACAACTTAAGTGCAATCAAGCATCTTTCTTCAATCATTTTCTGCATCTTTAAAAACAAGCACCACTTAGCGACTCCTATGGTTGTCTGCCAAAGTAAACAAGCAAGAAAATAAAACCAGAGAGCCGTAAAGCTGAAGTTCTGCTTCCAGTGTGTTTGATTAACAATAATAGATCTTATCTGAAGGACAAGTCCTGATTCACCTAAATACTATCTATAAATGACGTCTTCTATAACATCACATACAAGGGAAAAAGTCTCATTAGAGACAGAGACATGGAATCTGGTCATTTTTAATTAGCTTTACTCCTGTTGATGAAAGGAAAACAATCACTAACAGTTTTAGAACAAAGAGAATCTAAAGCTTATTTTCCTGATTTTGGACAACTGGGTTTGTTTAAATTAGAACTGTCAATCGATTAAAATGTTTTAATAGAAATTAATCGCATATATTTTATTGGTAACTCGCAATTAATTGCTATTTCAAATTACTTTTTAACAGGATATTGCACTGTTTGCTTTCACTTTCAGAATAGTTCACTTCAAGGATTCGCTCGTCCAGCTGAAAGAGTTTAGAACAGAGAAAACGGTTCCTCGTGCTCACGCGTTAACCAAAAATCAAAAATTCAAGAAATTATATTTTGGCACAACATTTCACAGCTCTTACACCAGGCCAGTGAAAATCTATCCATGAGTTTCTTTTTAAACTGATTATCCTCTCTAGTCAAAGACGTACTTTTCCATGTGAGGGAATCTAAGCAGATGGCACAACAGATGAGTTATAGCATTAATAACATTTTCTAATCATGTGTCCTTTTTTAACGTCAATGAATGAATTAGGTTGAAATATAAATACAAAACAAATGAGGCTTTAGAGAGCAGAAAATAAACTAACTGCAAGATTCACACAAAATCAAAGTAATGAATAAATAAACTGAAGATTAGTGAAAAAATCTTCCAGTCTACTTATTAAATCTAGTTTAGTCATTTTGTTTAGTAAACCAGACAAATTAGTGACACATTATACTTTTCATTTGCAGACAAGTTTTTTTTTTACTCCACTCACTCAGATGCACGTGCACAGCTGTTTGTTCTGCATATTAGAAACTCCATCTGAGCATGCCATGCTGTACCTTTACCTGCACAGGTTTTCTACAGCTTTACTTGCAGAATCCAAACATTAGTATCATTAGTGGTTCTTCATTACCCCTGATGACAATGAAGCAGCAGTTTTGCACATGCATTCATTTAAATGAGGATTTTCGAATACAGCATTTTATTTTATTTTTTGTAACTTTTAAACTTAGCAATGTTATCATTATTAATCTAAGGAACCTTTTGGGAGGAGTGATTAATCTGCACAAGTTGCAGGTTGTGTCTGTAAATACCTGCATTGCAAGAAGAATCCTCATTTCACCAGTCTGTGGTCATAATGTTATGGCTGTTAAATCCTATAATACAACTTGTGTGACAGGTGAACAAATTGTGAGGTGTTTATTAACAATTACAGCTAAATCTATATTTATAGCTGCAAAAACAAACCGTATTTGTGAAAGAGAAAAAGAATGTGTCTGTGCAGTGAGCAGCTACCCTTCAGTAGACAGCATTGTTTTCATGGAATTAATTCACACATAGAAGAGCGCTGATCTGAGACTGAATTTCCAACATCAGTTACTCAAAAAGTGACTAACAGCAGCTTCTCTTGTCTAGAGGACATTTACACCAGCAGATGCTGAGTAAAGAACATAATGACTCATCCAGCCCATCAACTATTAATCCTCCTTCCTTCAGGCAGAAGATCGAGCAGTCACTGACGCCGTGAGGTTAATGAACTCTGACCCTTAATCTGTCCTCTGTCGCTAAAATGCGATTTTAGAAGTTTATTGTTGACTCTAAGTAACTGATTTGATTTAAGCTGAACTGAGGAACATATTAAATTCTCAAATGTTTCTAAGATGCTTTTGAAAATGATTTATTGTAACTTTTCATACTGAATCTGATTTGCATCAGATATGGTGAAAACTGTTGGAGCATGGTTTGTTGGATGAACTACTGCTGCAAAACAAAACGTGTTCAACCTACCTTAACTATCTGGTGTAAAAGCGATGCACTCTAGACATCCATAGTCTTGTCTTGAAATAATATAAACATTTTGATTTGTCTTAAATGTAAAAAATAGCTCTGAATTATTTGAAGTGAACTGAATTTCTTAGGATGCCTCAAAAACCAACCTTACACGCTAAAACGATGTTAATGTTTTGTGCACAGGTTACCTAAAAGGTCAATTTGCAAACCTAGTTCTTGGTTATAAGGTCTATAAATAGAACTCAGCCATCAAAATCCCTCCGACTATCCACTGCAGGTAAAATTCTCATTAATATAAAATACAGAACTCTTCTTTTCTGGTCCAGCAGGACGCTAATGTCCGACCCTTTGCAGAGTGATTAATTACATTTAGCTTTGTATTTACATTACTTTTCAGCTGAGGTGTAATTAATGACTGTCAGTATGCGACTGTAAAATCAGCCTTTGGCTGTGTAGGAGTTGGTGATGAAAGGAGGAGGGAAAGGAAGCAGCCACTTCACTGAGGAGCAGGTGTAACCTGAAGGGAGGACTTTGAAGTCTGACTGCTGTTGTGAGATTTTAAAGTGGGTGGGAGGCCTTCTCTCTTCCTTCTTTCATTTATTCTTTCTTTCCCTGTGGCCTCAGCATGAAACAACAAACGATAAGATCCCTTTGACTAATTTAATTTTAAAGAATTTGTACACTGACCCCCCCCCCCCCCCCCCCCCCCCCCCCCCCCCCCCC
>SSNR01000015.1:550646-699470 GCA_006937965.1 Callopanchax toddi
CCCCCCCCCCCCCCCCCCCCCCCCAAGGCGTTTCACTGCTGGCAACAGGAGGCCAGCAGTATCAGTAATTATAATAATAGTGCTGCCATCGAGGGCA
The DNA here is from genome assembly GCA_006937965.1 of Callopanchax toddi. Classification (NCBI taxonomy): domain Eukaryota; kingdom Metazoa; phylum Chordata; class Actinopteri; order Cyprinodontiformes; family Nothobranchiidae; genus Callopanchax; species Callopanchax toddi. Next base: position 550,744 of record SSNR01000015.1, read on the forward strand.
CACTCATGTGAAAATGGATATCTGGCTTGTGTCTGCCTGTCTTCGATGACTGAAACACAGCTGCAGAGCACACAGGATTAATAACATGAAGCCTGACCAGTGATGCAGCACAAAACGGAGGACTAGTTGAGGAGATGTATCTTTTCTCCACATGAATCAACCTATAATAATGTTGTGGCATAGTATTCACACCTCCTGACCCTGGATTCAGTGTTTTAAAAAGCAAATGTTTAGCATGTTTGAGTGACTGCAGCGATTTATTCATTCGTTTTTGTCATGTCAGCTGTGCTCCCTCATTTAGAAGAAGAATCTGTAGCTTTTAGAGGAATAAAAGATTGTTCCCTCCCCTGGAATAGCTCTGTGGTTGAAGGTGGGTACGGCTGGAAATGAATGATTTTAATGTTTTTATGGATAAAAAAGCAACAAACTAATTCTAATGAAGAAGCCATTTTTGATATAAACAGAACAGGAACACATAACAATCGCTTTATTTACTGCATCTTACTAAAAGAGGCTTACAGCACAATGTGCCTCCTGGTTGGTATTTAGAGACATTTTTGTGCTAATGGATAAAAAAATTCATGCAGTTCGACACTGGATTATATAAAACAATCTTGAAAGAAAAGTCATAAACAAAGTCCACATTTAGGAGCTGCTGTAGCAAAAGCAATGAGCTTCAGTTGAAACCAATCGTGTTTTAAATGAAACTTTGAAATAGAACGGTTTGCTTTATGTACATTTCTTTGTAATTCTATGGCTTTTTTATGCATTACAAAGTACTTCAATAAAATAAAGTCAGCAGCTGGAGATGAGGAGTCAAAGGCAGGTCTCATGGGAGGCGGCTAAACAAGAAACAAAAGAGCTTCATATTGTTTTTTAAATAGAAAACAAAAAGGACTGCAAGTCAAGAAAACCACAGGTAGAAACAGAACATCCAAAGAGATCAACACAACCAGAAGAATCACAATGATCTAAAAAAAAAAAAAGAGATAAAAAATTGGACAGAACTCATGCTGCAAATGAGAAATGAAACCCCTGACAATAGATTCAACATGAAGCAGGAAAGGGGAAAGTTATAAACAGAACATATACTGGAACAATGAAACCTGGATAAAACTTAACATCTAGCCATCCAATTTCCACTACTTATCCAAGTTTGGACTGTGAAAGTAACAGGTCCAAGAAAGAAACCCGGACATCCCTCTCCCTAGATCTTCCAAGACTGTCAGGAAAATATTCTCTCAACTGTCGAGACCGAAATGAAAACTTTTAGAAAGTGTGTGTCTCGTTCCATCTGGAGTAAAACTAACTGCGTTTCTGACATCATCGTTCCAACAGTCAGACATGTGATGGTCTGGGGCTGCTTTGCTGCTCCAGGACCTGCAGACTACTGCTATAATTAATGAATTCTGCTGTCTACCAGAAAATCCTGAAGGAGAATGTCTGACCTTTGACCTCAAACAGGTCATTCATGTTTGAAAACCCTCCAATGTGGCTAAATTGAAACAACTGTGTAAAAAAGAAATTCCTCCACAGCGATGAGAGACTCATCACTAGTTATCACAAACACTGGACTCTCCAGGAGTGTTACAACCACTTATTGGTTTAGAGGGCTAAAACATTTTCACACACCTTTATTTAGAAACTGCATTTTGTGTTTACCTACATTATCTTTGTCTAATATTTAAATTTGTTTGATGATCTGGAACATTTCATTGTGACAAACACTGAACTTTTGTTTACAGACCTGTATTTCTGAGACTGGACTGCAGTGTGTACCTGCATTAGGTTTGTGGTTTAATGCGAAACATTACAAATTGTAAGTAGTTTCATTTCAAAGCTGCTGAATTTGCAGATTTATTTTTACATGCTCAGCCTTGAAATGATGACTTTGAATTAAGACACAGCTAAGAGGCGAGCCACTGACTGGATCCACAATCCTTCAAATCACTCAGGAGCTGCTGCACTTCAGAGAAAATGGACCGACGCCAAAGAGGTAGTGCAGAAAGATCCACGCCTGCATCGGGATTTGGAGGATGGATGGTGTTTAATAAGGCTCTCTTGTTAAATTATGCATAAACACAAAACAGCTGAGAAACAGAGGGGCGAATTGGCTGCAGAGGATATCAGATGGTGCAACATCTTGTGAAGCAGTGAAACTTGATGTTGTGCAGAAATAAAAAGGCCTGTAGGTTCACAAACTGTTCTCTGTGTGTTCTGTTTCCATAAAAGCCTTTCTTCAAACAAGAAAATGTGTTTACTTTACTAGAGAATGCCTAAAATCACCTTTTTGAATTTTTTTTAATGAAAAGGTGTGTTCCAAATTTAATAAATAGTTTTTTATTTTAATAATACAAAGTTAGAAAAATCAGTCCTTCTGGCTGCTGTCAGTGTTTTTTATTTATGGAGAGAAAGAAAAGGCTTAGAACATTCCTCTAAATATGCATTTGGCTTTAATAGTATTAAGGTGTTGGTTTTAGAATTATAAGCAGATCAGTGATGATTTTTCTACATATCAGCTCATTTGCATATTCCAAAAATACAACCAAAGAAAATCACATTGTATTAACATAAATAATGAATCATAGAAGCTTCTACACTTAAAAGTAAATTAGAAATGAGAAAAACTCATTAAATAACACAGGAGAGGTCAACCTCATTTCATCATGATTGCACAGAAACAGTAACTCAGTGTGTGTTCTACTAAATAACTGAGCACGTTAACAAATTAAAAGCACTATTTGAAGAAAATAATTTGTTGTTATGTTGATTTGATTATGAAAACATGTATCTAATGAGTCACCTAGATCTAACTGCTAAATGACAGCTAATGAAAAGCTGGCTAACTATTTTTGCTGTGATCTGAAAAAAGACTTTACTTACGGTTTGCTTGTCAAATTCTTTTTTTCCTATTGGAATCTGAGGCTGTGAGTAATAGAACTGCTAAAGGTTATTTTGTTTAACCAGTCTGAGACATAACTTCTCTGAAATCCTCCACAATAAGAGCCCTAAATGGATGAGCTTAAGTTACAAAAACCTCCAATAAAATTTGAAGGTCACTGCAATAATATACAAGCCCTTCTAACTTAATGCTGAGTGCATCATGTCATCATCCTGCAGACTATAATCAGCCTGTTATATTTGTTCATTTATTTTACAGAAAGTGATGAAAATCTTGTTAAAGTTCACCAAAAAAGTCAGGGAATAACAAGGTGCCTGAGTAAAATTACTGTACAGTATATTACTCCTCCTCCTACTACTTTGTGAACTCGTTTTAATTTGCACTTTTTTCCAACATATTTTTAAAATATAGTGGTAACTGTGAAAACTTTCATTACAATTATCATGACACAAAATGTTGCCATTTCACCCCTAATCTACAAAAGCTATAAACTACAAGAAGGGAAAATCAGTCATTCCTGCTATAAATGATTATCAGTGGAGACTTCTTAGTTCTATTCACAGAAATCCCAGTATGCAGCTTCAGCCAAACAGCCAGCTTCCTGTCTGAATGTTGTGATTTAAACAGTGACATCTTTATTTTAGGCAGAGCTGTAAATCCTTCTATGTGTGAATGTATGTGAAAAATTAATCTAACAGCTTCAGAAACAGGAAGGGTGTGGATTTATGCACAGAAAGAAAGAGAAGAACAACAGCTTGTGTTCAGCAGTCAGTTTCAATAAATCATTCTGGGTGTTTTTCCTTCCAATGATCTCTTCCTGTTTATTCCATAGCATCAACTTGAGACTGTTTGTAGAGCAATGTGGGACTGTGTTAGCATTTATCACCAAACCAGTTTAGCATCAAACTAAACTAAAAAAAAAATCAACATGTGAGTGATTTGAGCTCTCAAACTTCATGCACACACAGAGTTCTTGTGTCAACATAAATCCCTCTATGTCACTGCACAGTGGCCATCTGAGGATATGCATAAAACATGATTTGGGTTAGAAAATGTCACGCTGGATGAAAGAGAGTCCCAGCGTCCCAGAGAGGCAACCAGATGGACTGTTTCAGCACACTGAAGTTCCTCTGTACTCCCCAATCCATAACACAGCACTGCCTCCATGTTCAGTTCATGAGATTAGCTCATACACGCTCAGTCTGGACATCATTTTACACGTTTTACCATTTTTCTGCTGGAAATTCACTAAAAAGATGACATCAAGGTCTTTTAGAGATTTATCAGATATAATGGAAAGCAGTAAATAAACACCAACAGACTTTTCTCTGAATAAAATGAATCTGATAAAACATTTTTGTAAACTAATACTTGCGTGTGGGGCTGTCAGATATCTCTCTCAAGGTTAAATCAAACGTTCTCAGCATCAAAGGTTAATCAGAACCTGACCCACTTAAAAAATAATCCCACCTCAGTCCAACCACATATCCTTCAGAGTAATAAGATATTTGCTGAACTGCATCAGGATCCTGTCATATATTGGAACTGACTCCTCTGTGTGACAACCTGAACAAAGACAACACGCCTGCTTTTATTAAATTGCTGTTTATGGAAGGGTTACCATTTAGAAACCACTTGTATCCCAGGGCAACAGACAAAGATGAACATCTTAGTATAACAGGGGACAAAACCAAACATGGACCGATGAGTCATCGTCAGTTCTTCTCCGTTTATGTATTTTATATAAAGGTCCAGAAAATCAAGGCTTCAACATCATTTATGGTTTTCTTCATTTAATGTCTCACAGTCAAATCTGCACAAATAGATTTTTTTATACGAGAACATTATCTCTTTCCATAGGTTAACGCTGCGCCTATTAGTTAAAACAAAAGCCAGAGATGACAACATTTTTCCCACCTTGCAGACAGAATGACAGCAGAGAGGCTGAGATGTTAAAAGATGCCTAGTGTCAGCATCTCTTTGGAGGATTAATAATACACGTGACTCACTCTTCCCTTGCTGTATCTGTTCATTCTGATCTGCCATCTTGATGTTTACTCTAAAATGTGACTGGTTTCCCCGCAGCAAAAACATATTGATCTGTTTACATCTCGTCCACTAAGAGGTTACGTTCAACCGCTGCAGAGCTGACCATGTCAGAGCAAGCGGAGGAAAACGAAAGTGATTAATTCAGCGTGCACACGAAGAAAGGAGCGCTGTGCTGTGCATGAGAGCTGCTGCTGCACACGTCACTTCCTAACTCAGCATCTTTTGTGAGCAGGCAGTGGTTGATGTGTTTTTCCCCCCCAGCATGTCACACTGCCTCTCCGCTTCAGTGACCATGGCAACAGCTGAATCTAATTATCATTTAAAAGCTCACTGGTAAAGCCATTTAACTATAATATCTACCTCAGGGAAAGATAAAAATGCCCAAATATAAATGCATTAGCATCTTGCCAGTTGCCATATCTATGATGAATTAACATCCGGCTGTGCCTTCAGGGTGTGATGCAGCAGTTGGGCAGAAAGCTCTGGATCTCCACCACAGGGGGGTGGTGTTGAACTGTGACAGAAGCATGTAGTGACGGCTCAGGGACACTAGGAAGCGCTGTAAGACAGCTTTGGTTTTTCTGCCTCATACAGCAGCAGGTTCCTTGCAGGGGCTTCTGCAAACACATAAAGGAACTAACAGGATGATAATGTAGAGAACTGGTGGCTGAGAACTGCTTTCTTGGCTCATATTGTATTTTTTAGTGCTTAAATTTCTAGTCCTTCTTTCAAAAATACAATAAAGTTAAAGAAAAATGTTAAAGTTACATAATTCATCCTGTTTTAAGGAATAAAAACACATCTTGGTAGCAGTTAGTGTAGCTTTACTCATTCATTAATTGACTTTCTCTTTCTCTGTTCTGGGAGAAACACCATTAAATGACTTTCGTTTATTAATTTAACATCATCATTCTGTACATGTGTCCCAGAGGCAGCCCTACCAAGACTTTAGGAAGTTATTTGTTTCTCAGACACAACACAAAACCAACAACATTTGCAGGTTTTTAGCTGGTGTTAAAAGTAGAAGGAGCTGGTGAGGAGCCATCAGTGTGTCATTATGTGTGTCAGATTCCATTCCCACTCTTATAATGAATCATTACTTACATAACCAGAAAGATGGAAGTCACTGTACAAAGTGTTATGTTTTAATAGGATATTCTGTCTATTGGTGACATCCATCCATTGAGCCCAGCCACCCAACAGAGGAAGCTAAAGGATCTGGTTCCTTCAGTCACAAACCTATGACCATATAAGCGAGGGTTGGACAAACAGACCTGTAAATCAAAATCTTTACCTTCCAGCCATCCTTAGAGTAAACCAGAACTGCGCCCTCATCATTGCAGACACCAAGATACTTGAACTCCTCCGTTTGAATCAAAGACTCACTCCCAACCCAGAGTGAGTGAGAACAGTTGAGAACTTTGACCTCAGACACCAACAGAACCTCATCATCTACATACATGTATCAAACCTTAGCTCTAAGTCTAACCAGAAAACCCTACTTTGTTCCCAATAAAGATCACTGGTTACAACGAGAACAAATATCACTAAATAAGATTAAAATAAGTTAAACCGAAAACACTCCCAAATGTACAATCACAGCTAGCAATCCTGGTACTTGGACCAGACCTGTCAGAACAGATTCTGCATGATTTTGTTTTTTAATCACTGGATGAAATTTGTTCAAATTTATACTCAAAATGGCTTAACAGGTAAACAAAACCAGAACAGACCAAAGTAATCAAATCTAAGTTTAGACACCAAAACGTTCCTGACAATAAGATTGCTTTGTTTCTGTTGTAATGGCTGCCTTGACATTTAAATCAAAGTGATCCTCTGGCCACTAATCACTGAGATGCATGGTTCAGTACGGTTTAAATAAGTAAACAAGATCTATAAAGAATCCAGAGAAACGGGACAGAGCTTCTTATGTGATTGATCGTTGTTTCAGACTAACTCAGGGTTCAATAACTCCACAGCTGACTGATGGGATGAAGGTTTATGATTAAATTAGGAGATCAGAGTTGTGGCACAAAGATGAAAAAATCAACAGAACCAGAATAATAATAGAAAGAGCCTATAGGTTTAAAATCCAACTGATCATTTTTAGCTTCTAGATTAGAATACTTAATAATAACAATAATAAAATGCTTTCATGTGATGTTTTGTTTTATTTAATACTCAATCAGTATCAGCCAATTGGCCTGCACCCCCTGGAGACAAATCAGTCACAAAGCTTCAGTGGATGAATAACAATCACTATGAATAACAGCAAGAATCTGACATATAATGATTCTTTTTTTAATAATTAAATCCAGGGTTTATGTAATTCTGTTCGTCAAACTTACATTGTTAGGAATTTGTTTTTGTTTCTTGAAGACATATTTCATTTCTCACTTCTAACAGATTACAGGAAGTTCCATGTACTTAAAGCACTGTGGGGCAATAAACCTGCAGCATTTAATCACTTTCCACTTAGGATTCTATGATTATTAGAACCTGGGTGACTGATCCTTTACAAAGTCAAGACAAGACACTTCAAGTCAGATATTAGGAGGCTTTAAAAACCACCAACTGATCCTAAATGCTGCTGACTGAGAGACTACTAATCATTTAAAATCACATTATCTCTTCTCCATTGACTCCCTGCAAAATCCAGATCAGAAATCAACATTTTTCTTAATCTGACCAAACTACAGTGGACCCTAATGACCTCAGAGTCATTAAGCTCCATCGCACAGGAACAAGTGTGGTTGTGTTCACTAGTGATGGTAAAATAGTGCGAAGGATGAACTGATGCATCGAGGTTTATCTGCAGTGATGAGGGAGTTGCTTCAGTCTATCATGGTGAAGGAGCCGAGCTGATAGATTTACTGGGCACATCTGTATTCAAACCCTCACTTATGGTCAAAAATCAACATCCAGGAGTCGAGGAGCTGAAATGAACTTCCTCTGTAGGCTCAGCTTTAGAGATGAGGTGAGGAGCTCCATCATCTGCTGCTGCGTCTCCTCTTAATTCAAATAAAACCTCAAACAATTCAAATACATAACACGGCTATGTGACGTTGACAGTAGGGGTGTGTATTGGCAAATATCTGGCAATATGATAAGCATCATGATACAGGGCAACGATACGATATATTGCGCTATATCACAATAGTACAAGCAATACGATATATTGTGATTTTTATGAATTTACTTGTTAGAAAACTGTCAGAAAAGTTAGCCTCCCCTGAGCAGAACAAATTCGCCTTATGCTAAAATTAGTCCTTAACACTACGTTGTCATGGTATCTAGCCAAATGCGCTCACAAATTCGTCATGTTGCTGGCTGAGGAGCATGAGTAGGGAGTAGACGTGTCCTCCACAGCTCCCGCTGAAACCTATCAAACTTTTTACATTTTTGGACCTCTCGTAACCGTTTAAACTCCAGTGGAACGCTTGGTGACCTTACTATCTTATGTGTGGATGAATGCCTCCCAAACTATCCAAACGACAGAGGGGGAAAGCTACGGCGCGGAGCGACTCGAACTCCTCTGCTAGCACTGAAATGGATGCTAATGCTAACACTATGGAGGCGCTGGCAAAAGCAATCACTGAGGTGCAAGCCTTCATCAATTCGTTTCGGGAAGAGAACAGATCGTCTATCGCCTCTCTACACTCGATCCTGAATGGGTATGGCCAACGAATTACCGATATGGAGGAAGTACTGAATGTGTTTGATAAGAGGCTTACTAGCTTGGAGGCATCACAAGCGTCTTTGGAGAAACAGAACAAGACTCTGCGGGAGAAGGTGGTGTATTTGGAAAATTATACCAGACGGCAAAACATACGCATTGTGGGAATACCAGAAAATGCGGAGGGCCCACGGCCAACAGAGTTCATTACCAAACTACTAATTGATGTGCTGGGAGAGGGCAGCTTTGAGACGCCGCCGTCGGTGGATAGAGCCCACAGGAGTTTAGCCCCTAAACCAGCAGATGGCGCCAGCAAACCACGACCGTTTATTGTCAAGCTCTATCGTTTTCAAACCAAAGAATTAATCTTACGCCTTGCCAGGTAGAAGGGCTTGCTTTTGTTTAATGGAGTACGACTGCCAATATTCTCTGATTACAGTCCAGAGGTGAATAAACAACGCATAGCCTTCTCAGAGTCCAGGAAGAAGCTCCACGCTGCAAAGATCAAGTTTGGTCTCTACTATCCTGCCACTCTGCAGTTTACACATAACAGGAAACGCATGAAGTTCACTGATCCTACGGAGGCATTGATATACATTAACAATAACGTCACTGTTGACAACGAAGATCCCGCCTCACATACTACAGAGAATGGTGACTGAGGTAATATTAATGATTGAGTTAATGACGCTGATAATCATCTAAAAGTGACAATTATATTATAGGAAATGGAAAAAAAAAAATCACACTGCCACATTATCTATTTACTAGCCATAAAAATAATATCTTGTAGTAAAACTTCTGCCTACTCCTTTTCAAACACAAAAGGAATGATGAAATGTATTGGAGATGTATGCTGTAGCATGATCGATATATGCTCTGACCTCTAACCTACGTGATCATCAAAAACAATAATCCATCTTCTTCCCAATAACTCGGATTATAATGACTCTTTTATTATGTTGTAACCTGAATCAACATTCCTCCAAGGTCACGGTCGTATCGGAAGAATTCACCGGACTCTATTTAATAATAAAGACTCTTGGTGTCTCTTCCTAAAATGACACTTTAATCTGTTACAGAAATGTCTTAAAATGATTAATGCGCTTTCTCTTACAGCATTGTGAATGTTTGATACAGCTTCAGTATTATTGTTACTTTGCTAAAAGGTTAAATCAGTATTATTACTTATTTCTACTTTGCTAAGGATAAATAAGTATACTTTTTCACACTCCTTCCACTAGGTGACGTATGACTTTAGAGCCTGAGTCACGTGTCTTGTTTAGAGTCTCCTGATTGGCCCACGTCTACTGACAGCTCTCAGCTGTCTGCCCAACACGGGAAGAGAGTCAGTTCTCCGCCAGCCTCGGAGGAGAAAACACCCCGCTGTCAACTTGCTACACAGTGGGTTATCGATGCCGACCGCCCCCGTAACGGGTCAAGCCCCGTAGCGGTCGAAGAAAGCTTCTTACCCCTGAGGACAGGAAACATCCACCTGCCTCTCTATCTCAACCAGAATGGGGAAGACAGCCACCTCTCAACTCACCAGCCATGGGCCTAACTGAGGTCGTATCCACGGACGCTCTCCGCCGGCCCAGGCGGGTCTATCGACCTGTCAGGGCCCCCAGATCGACCGAGGGGGAATCTCCGCTTCCTCGTCGAACTCCACCAGCCGGACGTGATCCAGGAGCGAGGTTCAGTAGGGATTCATGGTCTGGTAAAGTTAGGCTACTTTGATAAAGCTAACCCTCTACCACTAGGCTGCTCATCAAAGTAACCTCTCCACTTCATCCCTGATAACTAAACCCCTTAAGCTAACTCCCTAGTCTTAATATCACCACAAGACTCAGGATCTAAACTCAGAAGATCAATTTTAGAACATCTTGCACTTATTGAATGCTAACCAAATTGCTACCTCAAATGCTAATCTGTTTACAAATGTTCGTCAGCTTTTCTAATAAATATGGAAATATTTGTTCATGACTCAGCTTCCATTCGTCAAATAACAGGTACATAAATACTCCCTGCAACTAAAAGAATCTAGATAATCCTGCTTTTATCACAAACAGTTGTTTAAACCCAGGTCTCCAGAGCACACAGGTTCTCGTCTAAACCCTAGGTAAACTGGATAATTAGCGGAAGGTGAGTAATAAAACATTAGCTTTTATACACACTACAATGCACAAGTTTGAAAAAAATAAATCACTAAATCACTAGTATTTTGTTTTTGTATTGGCAGTGAGCATTCTATACTTTGAAGGCGTACATGTCGCAAAACTTGATATTATGAGTGCCTTCCTAAATGCTTTAATTATTATAACTTTTTTCTTTCAAATTTCCTTCTCAAAATGTGACAGAATATTACAGACTGTTTATTATGTTAATGGTGAGGTCCATATATATATATATATATATATATATATATATATATATATATATATATATATATATATATATATATATATATATATATATATATACATATATATATATATATATACATATATATATTTTAGGGATGTCCCGATCCGATCACGTGATTTTGGACTCGATCGGTATCGGACGCCACCTCCCGATGTTGACTCGGGTTTCCTCTACATGCGCACCGCCCCGCCAAAATAAAAGCCGCTATGCCTTCAGAAGGAAGTTTGGGTTTTTAAATATGTTAAACAATCTAAAGCACATGGGATGTATATATAGTCTATATTTATGCACTTATATTAACCATAATCAGGGTCTGAATCAGTTTCCACCGGTCCAGGAGGAGGGAGGAGGCTGGGACCGGGAGACATGTGAGCTTATTGCTCTCTCCACACCCGCCGGAACTCGTCCTCCCCCTGAACGGAAAGCAAGCACCGACGGGAGTACTTGGTCTGGAGGAGGCGGCGAGGCCGGCGTGGAGCGAGTCATACCCGCGCTAACTCGTTCTCCCTACGCAGCATCTCCCTCCAAGCTCAGAGGAGATTCTGCTGAGTGCTGCAGGTACACCACGTCACAACACCCGACCTCCGTCTGGAAATAAATTGAGCGATGTTACAATTTTTAAAAAGCGCTTTCTGAGGAGGAGCTTCCTGATTAAATGTCGCTCCAAAACGATTTCTCCAAATAGTCTAATTAAGAAGTTGTTCATTGCAGCTGCAGTCAGAGGTTAAAGCAGGAGGAGGAGTGAAGCAAGAGCTGATGACTTAAAGAGGCTCTCTGGAGCATTTTTCTCTGTATCAAAGTTTTCTAAATGTTTTAAATGATATTTCAGGTCTAAACTATGATCTATGGGTTGAGTTCCACAACATCTGTCATTCTGATGAAGACCCTCCTTCCTCCTAGAGACCCCTTTCCATTCTTTCTTGCCGCCGACATTTTTCAGCCAATGAAATTCAAATGTCTGCATTCTCTCAACATGCACGCGCATCGACCAAACCTGTACCAGTAGGGGGCGCTGTCGTACAGGACGCTCCGTGTGTTTCTCTGTTTGCGTCTCAGCCTCACGGCTCATTTCTACTAAAAACCTACCCATTCTCCAGCTAAAGATGGATTTATTTTTATTTTTAAACCTTTCACCTCACAGAATGGCAAGGCTTGACAGGATTATGCGTTTATTTTGGTCAGAAAGTTCATCCAGGGCCGAGTCAAGTTCAGCTTCAGAGTCCAGCAGCAGCTCTCTGCTAACAGAGCTAATATCAGAAGCAGCAGGGACAGAGAGGGCTCATCAGACCCTCGTAGTATTGTTGGAATAAGATTGTGATCTGTGAGTGATTAAACCCTACACATTGAGCATATGCTCCGTGTGCATGCGGACACACACGATCGGACGCGCGTGTCGAGATGTTTTGAGGAGGAGCCTTTGGACGCTAGATTCAAAAACTGCTCTCTTGATGAAATCCTCCAGAATGCGGCTTTAAGAAATGATCGGGTCATTGTCAGTAAACAGCAAGTTTGTTCTTTCTGGGCAAAAAATGGAGCAGAGTGTTAAAATAATGTTGACATTTCTGCACCTGAACAGCTGTAGGAAAAAAAGATTTTCCTCAAAAAGTTACTTTAACCACAAACTAATTTTGTGCACAGAGAATTATGTTTAAGTATTTAAACATATATGGATATGATAGAATATACAGATGGATGGATTTATGTCTGCAGCATGACATCACTTTGTTACTTGTTTGTTTTTATTAGTTAAACATCGGCTAAGTAGAATGCAGAAGCAGCTTGAAGCAGAAAGTGTCTGTGGTCTGGAGGCATTATACAGTAAAGTTGATCACAACAACATATTAAAAAGATCGGATCGGAACTCGGGATCGGCAGATCTTCAAAATCTAATGACTCAGACTCGGACTCGAGGGCAAAAAAACCTGATTGGGACATCCCTAATTTTTTTTATTGCGGGTAGCAGGCAAATGCAAGTTTGCAGTCGCTTTAAGTTTTTTGGGGGGGTTAGCCTGTTTGAGGCCTGTTTATGTGTTTTATGTTTTTTTGAAATGTTTTTTGTTTTATATCCTGTATGTGCACCTATTCTAATTTCTTGTTATTTAAATAGGGTAGAAAAGGATATGTCTGATCTGACTGGATCTAATGGCACAGAGTACGGTAATTTAAATCTTGTCCCAAGTAAAGATGACTTAAAAATTATAACTTGGAATGTGAAGGGTTTAAATCAGGCAATAAAGAGAAAAATGTTTTTCTCTCACTTGCAACATCTTGGGGCTGGTATTGCTTTTCTACAGGAAACCCACCTTGAAAATTTAGACCATTTTAAAATTCACAAAGAATGGGTGGGGCAAATATTTAATTCAGAATTTAACTGTAAAAGTAGAGGAGTGGCTATACTCATTCATAAAAAGATTCCTTTCATTGTAACGGATGCTATTCTGGATCAAACTGGTAGATACATGATAGTTGTGGGACAGTTGTTTAAACTGTGCTTAGTATTGGTCAATATTTATGGCCCAAACTTTGATGATGATGATTTTTTTTTTAAAGATGCTAAGCTCTATTCCTAATCTGGATAGTCATCATTTGATTATGTCTGGGGATTACAATCTGGTGATGGATTCTCTGCTGGATTGCTCCTCCCAGTCTGTTCCTAGACCGTCTAAATCTGTGCAAACAATCCAATCATTCATAGATATGTATAAACTAATAGATCCATGGAGATTTAAATATCCTGACAAAAGAGAGTACTCGTACTATTCTAATGTGCACAAATCTTTCTCTAGGATAGATTTCTTTTTGGTTGATCCCTATTTGCTTAATGTTATTACAGAATGTAAATATGATCCAATTACTATTTCTGATCACTCCCCGGTTAGTATTAAGATAACTCTTCCGAATCATAAGACAAAACGGACATGGCAGCTTGATACACTTCTATTGGCTGATTCAGACTTTGTGAAGTTCATTATAGAACAAATAGATTTCTTTGTACAGGTAAATAAGACAGATGGCATCTCAGCCTCCATCCTCTGGGAAACACTTAAAGCGTATCTCAGAGGACAGATAATTTCTCACTCTGCCTATATTAGAAAAAATGAAATAAGAATATTGAGGAACTATCCTTTAAAGTCAAGGCCCTGGATGGACTAATATCTGGTTCTCCAACCCCTGATCTGCTTAAAAGAAGAGTGGGCTTACAAACTGAAATTGATCTTTTAACTACTATTCATGCAGAAAAGCTCATCTTGAAGTCTCGTGGGAGATTCTATGAAGAGGGAGATAAACCTTCAAAACTACTAGCTGGTCAGCTCCGCCAAAAAGCTGCATCCTGTACTATCTCACAAATTACTCTACCAGATGGCTCCCTAACAGAAGATCATCAAACTATTAATAACTGCTTTAAAGAGTTTTATTCTAAACTATATTCCTCAAATTTGCCACCAGACCAAAGTAGATGTGATGCTCTTTTTTCTAATCTGAACATTCCCACAATCGATTCTGAATCTAAAGAACGACTGGAACAAAGTCTGACTTTGGAAGAAATAGAAAAAGCAATAATGTCTCCTCAAAGTGGTAAAACCCCTGGTCCAGATGGGTTTCCAGCAGAATTTTATAAAAAATTTAAAAATAAACTTGCACCTTTGCTTCTCTCAGCATATATAGAAGCACTAGAAAACAATATTCTCCCACCTACGCTTCGCCAGGCATCTATTATACTTTTATTAAAAAAGAAGAAGGATCCTCATGATTGTTCATCTTATAGACCAATCAGCTTAATGAACTGTGATGGCAAAGTGTTTTCAAAAGCCATTGCACTTCGACTTGAGACAGTTCTTCCTAGTATCATTTCTGAGGACCAGACTGGCTTTATTCAGGGTAGGCATTCCTATTTTAATTTGAGACGACTGTTTAATATTATATATACTGAGGCTAATACTCCAACCCCAGAAGCAGTGATATCGCTTGATGCCAAAAGGCGTTTGATCGGATTGAGTGGGTTTAGCTTTTTCACACACTTGGTAGGTTTGGTTTTGGCCCTTACTTCACTCATCTCATCAAGCTCATTTACACTAATCCGACTGCTTCAGTCTGTACCAATGGTATTTCATCTGAGTGTTTCCCTCTTCAGAGAGGGACCAAACGGGGATCCAGTGAGCCCGCTGCTTTTTGTTTTAGCCATAGAGCCACTTGCTATAGCCCTTAGAGGCAATAATAGTATACATGGCATCCTACGTGGTGGCCTAATTCATACTGTTTCGCTTTATGCAGATGATTTGTTGTTATATGTCACTAATCCCATTACCTCTATCCCAGTAGTCCTTAGAATCTTACAAGAATTTGGAGATATATCTGGATATAAGTTAAACTTAGCCAAAAGTGAATTTTTTCCCATTAATAGTAATGCAAGTGAATATCCCAATCTGCCATTTAGGTTGTCTGCAGAGTCATTTACATATCTGGGTGTAGAGGTGACAAAATCTTACCATAGTCTGTTCAAATGTAATCTCACTCCTCTGTTGGAACAGTGTAAACAAGATATTAAAAGGTGGTCTATTTTGCCGCTATCTCTTATTGGAAGAGCAAATTCTGTAAAGATGAATGTTGTACCAAAGTTTTTGTATTTATTTCAGGCACTGCCTGTTTATATACCACAATCCTTTTTTAAAACAGTTAATCAAACTATTTCTTCTTTTATATGGAATAACAAATCATCTCATATAAGAAAAGAATTTATGGAATGACCAAAGGATGTAGGTGGGCTTTCTCTTCCAAATCTGTGCACATATTTCTGGGCCGCAAATCTTAATGCTATCTCTCTGTGGTTGAAAGATTGGAATGATAAGATCCCTGCATGGCCCACATTCACTTTCTGCTTTACTCTGTGCACCTCTACCATCACCAATCAATAAAATTAAGGGCAATATAATTGTAACTCAATCACTGCGTATTGTAAATCAGTTCAAAAGATCATTGGGTATTCAGGGTACTTCTATTCACCTTCCGCTAATACACAATCATCTCTTTCAACCATCCTTAATAGACAATGGCTTCTAAATTTGGCATGACAGGGGCATTCATAATATTGAAGATTTGTATATAAATGATATGTTTGCTAGCATTGAACAACTCTCAATTAAATTTGGTTTGACTAATAATCATTTTTGGTGGTATCTACAAATTAGAGATTTTACTCGTAAAAAGTATGCAAATTTTCCTAATATTCCTTCTCTCTCCTGTTTGGATTCCTTACTAAGGGTCAATAGGGTACAAAAGAACAGAATTTCATTTATTTATTCACATATTATGAGTGGTTACAACATCTCTATTTCACATATTCGAGAGCAGTGGGAAAAAGATTTGGAAGCCCAACTTTCAGATGAAGAATGGGACATGACTCTGACCAGAGTCCACTCTTCTTCCATATGCTCTAGGCATGCCCTAATCAAGTTCAAAGTGTTACACAGGTTACACTATTCGAAAGCTAAATTAGCAAGAATATTTCCAAATATAGATCCATTGTGCGATAGGTGTAAACAGACCCCAGCTACCTCCTATCATATGTTTTGGTCTTGTACAAAACTTGTTCCATTTTGGTCTTTTTTTTTAAAGTTATTTCTAACGCTTATGATTATAATGTTTAACCCTCTCCCTTGACTGCAATCTTTGGTTGTTCTTCCTGCACAGCGTGATCTGTTCCCCCTGACCATCTACAGAGGGTCATTGCTTTTACTTCTTTGCTAGCTCGACGCTTGATTTTGTTTAAATGGAAGGATCCTACACCACCATCTCATCACCAATGGATCAGAGACATTATGCAGAACGTTAAACTGGAGAAAATCAGATTTACTCTAAATGGTTCTACCAGCAAATTCCATAAAACTTGGGACCCTCTAATAACTTATGTGAATAAACTACCTGGTCTAGATCTAGAAGTTTGAACACTTTCATCTGCCCTGTGTCAACTTTGCAATAGCTTATGTTGGGTGCATTAATTTTTTTTACTTTCTCGTGGTTTTTATTATTGTCCTTTTTAAAATGTATTATTATTATATTTTTTGCTACTGTCTAATGTGTGGATTATTATTATTATGTTACTTTTTTAAATTGTTTTTGTCTCGTGGGTATATGTGAAAGGGGGAAAAATGATTGTTATATTTGACAAATGGAAAATTAAAAATAAAGTGTTTAAAAAAAATTCATCCTGTTGCCTGAGTATTTGACTCTGCCATTGCAGATTTTACAGACTGCATATCTCCTGTCACAGTCTTCACTACATTTCTTTGTTTTGTAACCAAAATGTGTCCACACATCAGCTTTGAAAGCTGTTGGGGTCAGCTGTATCCTCTCTGCTTCATTTATTGGATAGCTGTGTGAAGTTAGCAACACTTGCCACTCACCGGTACTATCGCAAGATCTCCATGTTCTGTGGAAGCAAAGGACTGCTGAGGACTAATGACTGCAACAACAGGCAGTTAGCGGTTGAAATGCAACACAAAAATGAACCAACACTGTTAATTTTTGCAAGTAAAATGTTAATGAGAAATTGATATTTTGAAATAGGAATATCGATATAATACTGATAAGAAATATCGCGATATATCAGTGCATCAAATTTTTTTCTTACACCCATAGTTGACAGTTTTGATTTTTAGAAAGTTCTTTCCTCTTATTGCATTTGAATGAAAGATAAGAGGGCAGGTTGACCACATGTCTTCTAGTTTCCTTTAACAGCTTTAACCACCTAATGCTACAGATGTGATGGTGCACAAAGACTGAGCAATACCAGTCATTGTTAATGCCTTCTATCAGATTGTATTGTTTTATGGCTTTTTTTTTTTCTTTCCCTGCCTGCATTCATGAATCATCAAAGAAAAATGTTACAACAATGATTGGAAAGTGAAAAAGAAACTGTAGCAGGCCAAAGTAATCTTCTCTATTTTCTCCATGGAAGGCCTGGAAAATGATATCTCGAAAACCCCTACTTCTCAAAAACTTATTGTCAATTCCCAATTTACGCCATTGTCTCACCATAGCAACCAGCTCCAGGGGCAGAACCCACACACATTCACCAGCTGCACAGGAGAGGATGGAGATGCATGAAGAGCGAGCAGACTCGACTCGTTTCATCAATTCTAAACCCCTTTTAGATCGGGGAAAATCAATATAAAACAAATATAAGACCCCAAATTTAAAAATCTATAATATAATTTACAGTAGAGAGACATTTTAGTGATTATGGAAATGGTTTAATAGACTAATACAGATTTCTCTACAGCGCAATTTTAGTTAATAGTTTGAAGCATTTTCCATAAATTAAAACAAACTATTTAATTGTTGAAAAGTAGAAACCTGATGAGTTATTACTGGTCATGAATGGGTGCAGAATTGTGAGAACTTCATATAAACACTGAGAGGATGCAGATTAAAAAGAACACTTAACAAACACAAAACATCAGTCAAAAATTATTTTCATCTGTGTTGATTCATCTCTTTTTCAGTATTTTCTAAACGTTCACTTTAATTATAAGAATGTCTTTGAATGCCATTGATTACCTGGCAATAGGAGCTAAATATACATCTACGTAGGCAGATTTAACATAATCTTCACATGTTTGATATACAGTAAGCTTTATCACTCTGTTAAACATCAGTACAGAGGAATACATTTTTAAAAAGTACGATTACTTGGAGTTTGGTTCTGATTAGATCTACTTTGGTCTCCTCTCTTTTGGGAACTATTTAGCTCCAAAGCAATTACCAGTTTAAAGACAGACAGGGATGCAGAAACATGCTGTGGCTTTACTTCCTGTAAAAATCAGCTGCCTGATTACAGCTGTCAAAGAACCGAATACAAAATATTGCAGGCTGATAAACAAGCACTTTGTGATTTTTTTCTGTGAAAGGTGCTATATAAATAAACTTTACTTACTTACTAAACACTGCAAGAAATCCTCTACTGGTGGACTTCAGCAGAAAGTTCTCTTTCTTTTATTGCTTTATTTTTTTACATTCATTACTACTTTATTATTTATTTGTGCAGATTCTCAGTTATCAGTCATTGTACTTTTATGGTAATCTTTAGAAGTCAACATTTCTTTTCCAGTAAATGTAGGAATGTCTGAAAGTCAGTTTTTAGTTGATACACTTATTATTCAAACAGAAATTAGTTTTAAAAAGGCACAACTTTCTGCAGCGTTTAAACAGTGGACATTATTTGCTTTAGGACAGTCAATTAACACCTGGATGACACAGAGTCCTGATGTAGTGTAAACAGCAGCAAAACTGATCTCAGTCCAGAAAAAAAAGCTCCAGTATGGCCACTTCTGAAATTATGGTGCAGAAAAAACATCGACCATAAGAGACAATAAGCAAAAAAATTAAAATCTGTCTTTCTTTTACAAAGAATAAACCCCATAGGTTGTCAGAACTCAAGTTCTTCTTGATGCTTTTCTTGGAAAAGTTATCCATAAAACCAGCAACAGATGATCAATTATGTAAAAACATAAGAAATAGAGCCCGGCTGCGATGACATTCAGCATTTTTGGTTTTATGCATGTATCTAATTTCCATGTAATTTGTTTTTCTTACCTTGTAAATAGTTTATCCCTTTATTTTCTGAGCACCACTAAAGGAATTCTGGCCTGGGTACCACCATTAAAGATTACACCAAAACTCTAACTTGTGCATAGAAACGATGCTTTTATTTTTCACCCACAACTAAAATTTCATCAGCCATTTCTCAATGCAGCAAATGGTCAGGAGTCCTTTGCATCACCTATGAACACATTTAGTGCCTGTTAACTGGAATTACTGGACTCAGAGAGCTGTTTTACAGCCTCGTCTTGTCTGCGTGCCATTTGGTCCTCAAGTGATGCACAAACAGTGAACAGAGAAACATCGCTCCACCGTGGTAACACTGGTCAGAGTGAGGAAACAACAGACCTCAGACTAAATGTAAGACCTGCCCTAAATTACTGCTTTTATTTCATTTCTTTCTTTTAAAACTTTACTTTTCTGTGTGTTTTAGTATAAGAGATCACCAGTCTGTGAGAATTTACATAATTTTTTAACATTTGTACTCTGACAGTTATGGGGGGAAAAAAACCCTTTAGGGTATTCTGATAGTTGAAAATTATATTTAAAAATATATCAGGGTGTTACAATTTGGGAGTGAAACCTAATCAAATAACACTCAATTTGGAGAAATTCAATCTGGCATCTCTACAGCAAACATAAGTCTTAGATTTGTGTTTGACTTTCAGCTGACTCTTGTGCCGATAAGCTTGTGATATCAACCTATTTTAAATGCATCTGATACACATCAAGTAGAGGAACAACAATACAGCCGGTCCTGGCCTGAACACACACATAAGAAAACAATAAAACACATACAAGATCAAAACAGTTCATATAATAATTCTATATTGATTTTTCCTTGAAGCCAACATCTTTTGGGGCACAGCTGGATCCATGTGTAGCTCCAGATACCTGCTCTAAAAGCAGACCTGCTGCTCAAAGGGCAGGTCAACACTAATCCACTTTGATGTGAAAACCAACAACCTCTTCTGATTTTAATAAGAGACACCAAAGGCATCACTGCGACGGGTGCAAATACTATCATATCCTTTTAGTGATTGTATTTTATGAAGGGAGGTGATTCATTTTAATCAAATATACATACAGATTAAATAATCTGATAAAATCATTACTAACAGCAAGAAAAACTTTGGCAAAAACCTCGCTTGCACTTAAGAAACTTAATCATTGTAAAATCATACAGTTCCACATTTAGCAAATCAATTTTCTGTCTTTAAATTAGGAGCAAAATACTGACATGCTCTTGTTTTTGCAGCAGAAAATACAGATAAATTCATGACCCTGCCACACAAACACCTCCACAGCTTCCAGCTGCATCCTCATCACACTTTTAAACCCGTGATTGTTTTCTCAGTTGCTTCAGAGCAAAGAATCTTTAAGTGCCACTGCGAGATGTTTAATGGGTTCTTTAATGGCCTCGTTGACATCTGCCTTTAGAATACATTCATGCTGTTTTCAGTGTATTTGTCTGGTTCCTTCTTATTCTATTTGAGGCATAAACATCCTGCTGCACAACTGTATTTTTCTGCTTGTGCAATTTTTCTTTAAAGTATGCCATGTATGAAGCTCTATTCATATGAAATGCACACAATTTTGACCTCCTTAGATACTGTGCAGAAAGTTTTCATTTAACTTAATTGTATCTCTCAGATACATCATTTACGACTGAAATCAATGCAGTTTTGTGCTCTTTACTCTCAGTGCAGCAGTTTAGCACTTGCAGCGTTTAAATGTGTTCCTGAGAGCAACGACTGAGTGGATCAAAACTTCATCTCAAAGATTTCTGATTCAAAGCCGATGGTAGAATATTTAGCACCAACAGCAGGAGTTCAGAGCAGGAATGTTTCTAGAGTACCTGTAGTAGCTGTAAACTATTTCTGCTCATTTTCGTGTTTCTCTTCTAAGCGCTTTTTAATTCATCTGGTCTCCTTCCCTTCAGAGAATCACCAGAACCACTAAGAGGTCAGACAGTTTACTGGATCTCTCTCTGCCTCTTGGTGACACATTCATTGTCTGCCATAGGACAAATGTCTGTGAAATTTTGTGAATTCATTTGAATTGTGTTTGAAGCCAAATGTTTGCCTGTCAGCTGTTCTCAAAGTGGGCTGGTATCAGTTTCATCCAACCTACAGGAACACAGTGTCAGTGTCACCAGCTGTGAGCTACAGATAATTCATTTAAACTACATTACCCACAAGACACTGGTATCCGTATACATGACAGCTAATCATCATTGTAGTTTTGGTCATAGATGTGGACGCTCAGCCTTGCAGTCAAAACATGACATATTTTACATTTTTTAGGTCAGATAGGTGGCTTTAGATGCTACAGCATCGTAGAGAAGTTTCAGTGAGCTATTAATGGGTTGTTTGTCTCAAATCAACTGACTTCCACAGATTTAAATCCTAATCTAACATGTAAACAAGCTCAAATTCACAGCATGCATCCATCACTAAATAAAGGATAGTTGTTTGCAACACATTAACAATGTGTTGAACCACCTTTAGCTTTGATTATAGAACACGTTCCCAGTGGCTTCATTTTAATGAGATTCTGCAATGTCACAACATTTAGCTCTGCCTGGAGTTATGTTCATTTTTTGCCACGGTTTTGTAGAGATGATAGGAGAGTCAGGTGTGGTGGATGTTTTGAAGGCTACACTGCTGTTTGGTCCCAGTCCCTTGAGTTCCTTCCACATTGTGCTCCTTTGTTCACAGCAGAAAATAGCCATGAGTCTGATTTCACCAAAAGTTTAAATGATCACCAATCAATCACGATTTCTTAAGCACATTTTTTCCCTGAAGATATCTTTCCGGAATTGAATTATGCGTTGGACAGTTCTTAACCCAGTTTTAGTCATTTCAACAATCTCCTTAGATGTTTTTCTTGCTTAATGTTCAGTATATTAATAATGTGCATGGGGTGCATCTCCTGACATGGCTATTTAATTACTGAAAAGCTCCTCACTACAAAATATATAACATACAAAGACATAAAAGTTTATGTACTAAGCCCGCTTTAATTTTACAGAACCTTCAGCTCGATACCCTCCCTCGTTCTGCTGGTTACTACAGAAACAGGTGGTCAGTGACTGAGACATGAACTGCAAAGTGTCACAGAGGGCTAGTTGAACTGCAGAGTTTAAGGTCTAACAATGGGACTGTTAAGTCCCCATGCAGGAACAATAAGAGGCAGCCCTCTTTTTTGGTTGTTTGCTTTTTATCCATGGAAACCTTTAGCAAGGGTGAAATACTTCATAAACACAAATAACAAAAAAATACAGGTTGTTTTCAGGATATGAACTTTTAAAATGTAATAATGTGATGGTTGTGATGCAGAGAAGATAGAGAAACATCTCTGTCATCCATCATTGGGTTTTCTCATGGTGATTCTGTATTTTACTCCATATTTGCTCCCTTCAAAATCTAAGAATCTAATATTACTTTATATGATTATAACCATATTGTGACATGTATATATACCTTTGCTCTTGTCCGGTTCATGTTCTTTTGTTTAGTTTATATATAAAATATCAAAAAACTAAAACAAGAAGCCACAATCATTTATCTTTGCACCACATCAGGGAACCACATTCTCCAAAATCGAACAGATTTGTGGACAGGCTTTCTCAGGAGGCGGCGTGGACACTCTGACACGCAGCTGTCACTGCTACTCTCGTGAGATGTTCTGTAGCAGCCACAGGAAATGATGCCAAACCACCAACGCGCGCGCGCACACACACACACACACACACACACACACACATTGTAACAAAGCAAAACGATGACTGACAAAAAGTCTGGCAATAGGGGAAATCTGAAAGAAGCTAATAGAGATCAAATGATCAGATCATTTGTTCCTGTGAAAAACAAGACAACGTCCACGCTAAGGTGGCTGAAGGAAAGGCAGAGGATTCCATCAGCTAGTTAGTTTTGAATGCAAAAAATACCTGGCTTAGATTGAAGAAAACTCCTGTTTTTAAGTATTTTTTAAGTAGCAGAACTGTTGTCCTGAAGCTGAATTTTCTCAGTCATCTAGTCAAATTTTGCAGCTCATCATGCTTAGAGAGTCAGCATGAATTCCCTAAACACCTCATGCTAGAAAATGTCAATCAGAGGCCCTTGGGCCATAAACAGTATTGGGCCAAAAAGTTATAAATAATTAAGAACTTGCACACAATCCAACATGAAATGTAGCCTAGCTCTGAAAAACTTAATGTTGGCAGCTCCCTAGCCAATCAGAGCACTTGTTCACAGCATCATGTGTCTTATAATGTAGTTTATTCATGTTTACACATTTAGTCGATCTCAGTCATACACTTTCAAACTCTTGAACTATTACCACAAGGGCAGTAGGGATGTAGAGAGCTGTAACAGACATTCAGGAGTTGCTTTTTCAAAAGAAAAACTCATCATCAGGAGCCAAAACTAAAGAAGAAATATACCCTCAGCTCTGATTCCTTTTGTTTTTACCTACATAAAACATGCTTGTTAACAATAACCCAGTGTACACAATAAATTAAGCTCATCTTTATATTTCATCTTGAACATAAAAATATCACAATCTGGAGGCTCTGAATTGTATCTCATCAGGCCACCTTGCCCTTCCATCCCTTGGATACAGTGTTTACTGAGTAGGTGCCAGGACACGGTGTAATTGTACGTGCTGTTGGTACAAGAATGAAGAGGCTCCATCATGAATCACAATGCCTGCAGAAACCCACTGACATCACATGGCCATTAGATCTACACCCTGCAGGAGAGTCCTGCAGGATGAACAAGCCGGTTTGTGCTACATAATTATCTAAACATTCTCAAGTAGGAAGTGGCAACTTCATTGTTAAACAACTAATTGATGCAAAAGATCAAATATAAAACACATAATGAAGCCTGTGTGTTTTAGTAGCGCTTGTCTGTTTTGATAATGGGAAAGTGTTTTAAGATGTGGGAGCAGTTGAAAAAAAGTCCAAAATAAGAGCCCAAATTCAAACAAGTTGATGAGGAGGCTCCAGGGATGAAGAACGCAGGAAAACTGGAGATCAAGGATGTGGGACTTCAAACAAGTTCTCCTCTTAATCGTTATTAGGAAAGTAGACAGGCCTGAAAAAGCTGCAGCAGAAATATCAAGAAGTGTGATGTTGTACTGAGAGGTGGCTGCAGGAACAACTCTAAACACTTTTGACTGTAAGAGTAAAGGGGGAAGGACTGCTTTTCAACAAAATACCATAAACTACAATTCTGGACTGTTGACTGAAAAGTGCTCCTATGTGCACTAAACCCTCAGTTCAAAATGCATAAAGATGTCACTGGAATCCAGCCAATAATCTCAGATAACTTGTTTAAAAACACAACACCTCATAGCATCTGCAAACGTCATTTGTGCTTCTATTTTTCCAACTTTTCAGCAGAAGACATAGCTGTAAAATTCAATAGTTTGTATGGTCAGGAACTGCATCACTGTCTATACATACTGATTAGAAAAATCTTTGATAATGAGTCCCAGACTGCAAGAAATAGTCCAATTAGTACTGAAAACAAACCAATTGTTGTTTAAATTGTTTATTGATCCAGTTACATTGGAACCACTGAAAATAATTAAATAGCTGCATTATATAAACTTTTCCTCCTACATTGTTTTGTACTCCTGCATCGAATCTGCTATCTTTTACAGTCTGAGCACAATTTTACTAATCTTAGAAGGTTAAACGTTCAGCGGCTCGGACAACATTTACTTGGGACGTACAAGCACAGTTTCAGAATACTAATTACACTGTCTGAGCCTAAATGCTGTCAGGGTAAAACATCCATAACTGTGCCTGTCAATAGAGCTGCTACAAAACCTTGAAGCGATCGGTATTCTAAAGTGGGGGCTCGGTATGAGTAAGGATGAACTGAAAAGTCAATTAATAAAAACGGTAAACCTTCAGGAGAACAACCACAAAGATGCAGGGAGGAACTGAGTCATTCACACTTCACTGACATGATCACCCACACACACCATGAACATTTTGATCATTTTCTCTTTGGTCATAGCTCTTATTAACAGTTGTGCTGATAAGGATTTTAGATCGATGTCGTCCCAAGGTTTTTGGAAGCTGAGGATCACCAAAAAATCTGAATGATCAGTCGTGAATTTGGATGTTGTTGTTGGAGTGAGTGTGTGTGTAATCCTCTACCAGGATGTGAAGTATTGATCACAGCTGAGATGGTGGATTAGTTCAGGTCTTAAAATGAAGTCATAAATTTGTGCTAATTGATTGAATATTATAATAAAGTCACGTGATAGATAGATAGATAGATAGATAGATAGATAGATAGATAGATAGATAGATAGATAGATAGATAGATAGATAGATAGATAGATAGATAGATAGATGTTTTGTTATGATGATGCAGGTCGACTGGATTTGTTGTCAACTCAACAGGAACACACACACACACACACACACACACACACACACACACACACACACACACACACACACACACACACACACACACATCAAGTTTTTCATCCAGATGAACACAATGTGATACACAACGTATCTCATTACTGGAACTCTACGGGGGGTGTTCCCACCCTGATGGAGCGTCCAACCTTTAAAACCTCCGGCCTTCTTTGACCACTGGAGCGAAACGCAACAGATCAGTGTGAAGCCCACAGTTGTCATGACAGAAATCGCTGCTCACCTGTCGTAACTCCATCGGCTGTAAGACATGCTCCTGTTGCCGCTGACTCCCTCCATGTTCCCGGTGAAGTGGACCGAACCGGACTGGGTGAGGAGAATTCAGAGGTCCGTTCCTAACGCCAGCACTGGAAGCGCCTGTAGGTGAGTGAGCGGGGAGGCTGAACGCAGCGCAGCTTGACGCTCCTCGGTGGACTATACCACCACGGAGAGGGGCGCGCGAGCCGTCAGCTCACAGTGCACGCGCCGAGCGTTCGATAATAATCTATGGTTAAACCGGTAGTTTTCAGTGTGAGGGTCGGGACCCCCTTAGTGGGTCGTTAGATTTATGGCTAATGTGTAGTTGTTATTATTTATTCAAGAGATGAAACCAAAGACTGGTGAATGAACTGGAGTAAAAGCAGAAAATGAAGCCACAAGTTACCAACGCGCCCCCCAGCGGCAGGCTGCAGTATGGTATATGTAAACAAACATTTTTCTGGCTAAAATATTAAAATACACTTCACTTCCTGGGAGTCAGTGATCCTGTTGATTCACATAGCTCTTACTTTACTGCTTTGCCCCCAAATAGCTGTAATGAGTTATTTGACACTTCTTGGTGAGTAGGCTGGACCTTCAGCCCCACAGGGTGCATACTCAGAACATACTCTTTATTCAAGAGTTATTCAAAAGTTAAGCACAGATTACATTTTATGTTCTTAGTGTTGAATTTTGCTAATTTTATTTCTGGAAAGGATTTCATCAACTATATGATGTAATGCTGCCCATCCATATTATAATTTTTTTTTTTTTTAAAGATAGATTGAAGCATTCATCAAAGTCTTTAGCTATGTTGAAAGCATCACTGGATTAGTAGCTGTCACTGACTTTCCTAATTCAAACCTCAAAGCTGCAAGCCATAAGTTCCTTGTTCTTCACGTTACATCCCCCTGAGCTGGTCTGTTAACACCACAGCCACAGTGAAAAGAGCCCAGCAGCGGATCTACGCATTTCATTAGGATGCTCGGGAAGGCAGGAGTGATCAACTGCTCCCTCAGTCTGGAGAGCATCCTCATGACTGGCATCACTATGGCAGCATGACCCAGGCAGAGGAAGGCTCTCTAGAAAGTTAAAAAAAAAACTGCAGAGAGGATTGGGATGGCTCTCTCACTGATTGATATTATCTACACAGAACGCAGCAAAAAGTATCATTGGAGTAATATTTGTGGTCTTTTTCAATGCTAATCTTTCACTTTATCATTACATCCTCTACTACTTATTATGACACATTTGTTTAGTCTTGACTCTAAGCAGAAGAGCTCCTAGACCTAGTGTACAAATGGAAAAAAAAATCTTATCCTGGTAAGAAATGCAACTTCTGACATATTTATGAATGGATCCATTTATGTGTATTTAATAAGTACACATTTACCAGTACCATGTTGCATCATTTTACCATTCAGATCTACCTTCATTCTTTACGTCATCGATTCAACAAGGTGTTGGAAACATTCCTCAGAGGTTCTGGTCCACATATCATGATAACGTCACCTGAACATCCATGATGTGGATCTCCAGGTCCACATCCTAAAGGCTCTGGACTGGACTGAGGACTGTGGAGGCTGTTGAAGTTCAGCGAACTCATTGTCGTGTTCAAGAAACCGTTTAAAGATTATTACATGGAGCATCATCCAGCTGGAAGTAGCATCAGAAGGTGGGTCCACTGTGGTCATAAAAGGATGAACATGGTCAGCAATAAAACCCAGTGAGGCTGTGGATTTTAAACCACGTTGAGTTGGTACTAAGGAGCCAAAAGTGGGGCAAGAAAATCTCCCACATAGGATGAACCAGCAACTCTAGGGTGTTTCTTCTGCTCTTAAGCCACTACTGTCCATCTGTGCTCAGCTAGATAAAATAAGAATGTGCATTTAGAGATTTTATAAAAACATGCTTATAATAAATCTAAATGGATCTGGAATAACCAGGATGATAGTTTGAAGTTTTTAACTTAAATTTCCACTTTATTCCCAAATGTTTTTATAGGATGACAGCATATAATGACTCTGTTACACAATAAAATTCTACCATCAATAATGATTAGATCCTGCCGGGATTTCTTACACTGTGTCCGTTACAAAAAAATCTGAAGGAAACAAAGTCATTTTTTTTAAACCTCATCTGGCTCAACACAGATTTTATTTAGCAACAAAAGCTAGACACAGGACAAGACACTTGTGTGACAGAAAAAAACAAAATGGGGTGTTGTAGATGTACAATGTCTGCAAAAAGATGGGTCAGACTTCTTAAAATCTTAATTTGATTCATCTAGAAACCACAATCAATTCTAAAGACAATACTTAACCTGGCAATAACAACCTTAAGATAAATAGTTTTCTTTTTAAACCCAGAATAAGAAGGGAAAAAAAAGAAAAAAAAAAGGAGCTTGGAGACACTTAAGAATCCAATTTTTCAAATTTGGGTCATCAATCTTCTTTAGGTCAGAGAATTAAATATTATTTGCTTTACATATAGACACAGCCATGCTGTGAACATGTATTCACCTATAAACATATAAAAATACTTATCGACTAGTTTGATAAGAAAATAATGTATAAAAGTAGAGTAGAAACATTGAATCAAGTCCATTAATCCCATGATCTGATTTTCTCTTTTATGATACAGGATGGCGAAACAAACTGCAGAACTTCATCAGAAAGCCTGAACAGTAGTGGGGAAAAAAGGAAGGTAGAAATTTGTATGGTGTGTCTGGAGGGATGAGAACTCCTCAGGCGGTTGGTTGGGTGAGATCGAGTCCCATCTCAACTGGCTTCTGTAGTTTTTCAACCAGCACACCAAGTGGGACAGAAATTTGAGTTGCACATTGATTCAAAAGACACGAAGGAAAGTTTCAACAGCAACATGATCAGATCTGAACTGATGTGTTCAGTGGAATGATCTAAAAAAAAAAAGCTTCTTGATTTTAAACTAAAGTTACTGTTAAAAATTTAGTACAGAGCAAACAGTGTCCAGTGTTTCCATGTGAAATTAGGTTTAAAGCTACACAATGTGCCACCAATCATTTTTGTCTCCACTGTTTTGTTGATTTAAAAACAAGCAAAAGATGTCCACCTTCAAGGAGGAAAAAAAAATCAGTTGAATTTGCTACTTCCTGTACTTTGAGGAAATTGAATAAAAATACAATCATTCATTATGTAAGACTAAAAAAAAAAAAAAAAAAAGTCAAACAGTCCATAAGTGGCGACTGAAATGGAGACAAAACCCACAAAAAACTAAAAATATTCACTGCAGAATGCCAGAAACATGTCAGTATTTCATTAAGGGATGTCTAGGAATCATATTTATATACATACATATTAAATTTCTTATATGTAAAATCCAACTCACCCTCACACACTGCACTGTGGTGATTTAATAGGTCATTAGAAATACACTTTGTAAATCACAACAAATGTCACATATGTACAGTAGCAGATTAGCACATGGGAGTAAAAGGTGGAATATGGCACGACGTACACAAAGCTTCAGAAGATAATCTCTCTGCTCGGGTCACACTCTGGAAACGGAAAAGTCATTAACATTCTGGATATATAGATTTCATTCAATCTCGGTAGCAAGTACAAATGTCACTAAAAGGCAAGAGGAGTCCTTCAGAGTACAAAACATGAATTTGTCAGGCTGATTTTAGAAGGCAATGTTTTAGTGTTGGTATTCTTCTCGAGTGAATTTGATTACGGCTGAAGGTAGAGTGGTGTTAACGTTTTGGCATTGTCAGTTGTCCATAGCGATGTCCTGGAAACAGCGGTTCCTGATTGGAGGATCTCAGAAAAGGCTGTCTGAAGTCATGCACATGGAGAAGGCAGCGGTCAGTCATCCACACGGGATGTGAAGTCAGGCAGAGTGGGTGGGTGGGTGAGGGTGGTAGAGTGGCTGCATGAGTTACAGTGATAAGGCAAACAAATCAGACGATCACACAATGGCAGCCGCTCTTGTCTTTCTCTTTTCTCGTTGGCTCTGGCGACGGTGGACATTCTTGTTCTTGGAATTTTCTACAAATCAAAAGAGAAGCAAAGGATATAAAAGAGAAGCTGGAAGCATCACGCTTTACTTGTTTATAGATCATTTTGGGAAACTTGTACAAATTATTAGTGTAGATTTCTCTAAATCCTAATTTCTTTAAACACATTTCAGATGGCCACACTGCAGCTCTGAGGCAATTAAAAGTTAGCATTAGTTGTTTAAAGAATAGTTCTAAAAAACAAGAAATTAATTTCCTCCGTTTGTTCTTTGCTCTAAAAAAAACAGATAAAAGGTTGTACAAGTAATATGGGGAAAAAATTAATAAGCAGGGATAGATGGGGAAAAATGTATGCGAGTAGATAGTTAGAAAAAACCTTTTTATGTTTGAGGAAAAATAAGATCCCAATGCTACTTACACACTACACTATATAGAGTCGATTCAAACAGAAGCTTCAGATTATAGAAATGGGCTTTTTTATATGAAATATTGTTATCCTGCTGTTTGAAAAGAGGTCATGTTTCAATTAGCTTTACCTAAAACTAAAAGTGATTTTCTCTAAATTTAGCTTTAATCTCTTGCTCAAGCCTCATCAAATCAATAGAAATTTCACAAAATTGAAAGAAAGTAAAAGCTATGAAGATAATTTGTTAGATCTACTGGACTAAAGAACCCCACTATCATTCTTGATCATATATTCTTTTTAAAAGAATTCAAACATTTTAAAACAAATGTAAAATAGACCATTTCAGAAAAAAACTGGGCAGCTTTTAGTCAGTTCCATCAGTGATGCAGATGTACAGGTTAATGCTCCCTAAACTCTTAGCAGGATATTTTCAGACAGTCCTTGTGATGTGGCCCAGCTTATTTTTTGTATTCAAAACCTAAAACTTGTTTCTTAAACCCAATGACCTGACACCTGACTCTGACAGTAATCCGAGAAAGAAAACAGAGAATCCTGCAACAAAAAGCCCCTGTAGAGTTTAACTGATGACACATGCATGGTGGCCAGGAGTCTGTTTATACTCTGATGTGGCCGCATGAAAGTTTATGACCTATAGTTCAATTGTTGTATCCACTTATGTTCAAAATGACATCAGTTCAGCAACACATGAGTTGCAGAAAAAACAGGATGTGCTATAAAATCTGTTACTAGTGGTTGTTGAAAAACGAGGTAAAACCATAACTAAAATGAATTTCTAGTCATTTCAGGTTATTATAATGATGAGTGCAACTTTAAAAACATAAAACTGCAGACTTGACTATTAACACTGATGATTAAAGCTCCTACCTGATTACTCTAACCAGCTCGTGGAAAGCCTGGTCTACGTTCATTCGGATTTTGGCTGAAGCCTCCATGTACGTGACCTTTAACTGTCTGGCCAGCTGCTGGCCCTCTTCCTGGGTTACCTGAGGCAAAAGAAAGGACAAAAAAAGAATGAGAACTTTGAATAAGTTTGCTCAAATATACAGAGCTCCCAGAACCTTTAGAAACCAACCAAACTACAAGACGAGAGAAGAAAAGTAGCTAAATGTCACACAGGTATATATTCAGAGTAATTATGGTTAGAGGAAACAAACTGCTACCATAACTCGTTTACAAACTTATTTTTCAAATTAACTGTTCAATATTTATCCACTTTGCAGAGAAGTACATTTAATGAAAGGAAAAACATAATTTCTCTCTTGAAGTAACGCTTCCTGTCTCATACAGTCAGAAGGCTTTGAAAGAGGAAACAGTTCTTTATATCTGAGACGTTCTTCATTTTAAATAATGAATTCTGTTCAAGTTTTACCCAGACATTCTGTGGTGCTGCAGCATCCTGATTCTTCCAAGAAAAAAAAAAAACAATCACTTTACTGTTTCTTGAGCCTAACGCAGCTCCTCATTTTTCATTATTTAAGCAGGGCGGTATTATAAATCCACATCAAAACTCAAAGCCATTTCATTAGCATGTAGAGTGCATCTGGAACTCTGCAGAAAATTTGCATTCAGCCTCATTGTGATTAAAAAATGTGCATGAAATATGAGGCAGAATGCTGTAAAAAAGGGGGTTTCAACCAAATGCATAAATTATTGAATACTATTTACTGTTTCACATTTACATTTAGTAATCATAAAAATTGCAATACCTGTACCTAATACTACAAAAGTGAAATGATAAAAAAAAATGGGTAAATAATATAAAACTATTGTATGGTTTCATTTGAAATGAGTAAAATCTTTAGTGAGTAAAGTGCATTGCTTCTCCTAGAAATGTTCATTTTAGAGCCATTAGGGGGCAGTGTGGATTCACAAGAAAACAAACAAGTGCCTGAATACCAACAGTGAGGAGATTCATCATTTCATCAGGCTCCCTTTCTCCATCAATCCTCCCCTCCTGACACCACAGTTCCTACACTCTCTCATTCGTCTCTTCACATCCTGTTGTATCTTAGAAACCAGCTGCAGCTGCAACACTCACTGTAAAGCACACAACTATGAATCCCTTCAGACTCACTCATATTCTCTTCGGATGATAAAACCACGCTTGCGTTCTTTTAGTCGGTGGTTTCGGTTCGCTTCAATGTGTTGGACTTACTTGTCTCTGTAGTTCCAGATCTGCTTTGTTTCCTACGAGGATCATGGGAAATTCGTCTCGGTCTTTGACTCGGAGAATCTGTCTTTGGAATTTGTAGATTTCTTCAAAGCTGTGAAATGAGATGAGGCAGTGTTATGTGGCGTTTACCGAGCGGGCAGATGTGTCAATTCATCACAGAACAATGGAAACCCTCCACACACACAAACAAATGTATATTTTCTAATCTGACGCTCTACCCTCCGACTGGCTTGTTGCCCCACTAATAGAGATGGCATGTGATGGGATGTTTTCAACTACATAGCAAATAAAAATGTCAGTCTGCAAGGAAGAAAAACCAAAGAGGGAGAGTGCAACCACAAACCCAGGACGGCATTCCAGCCGTGGTGAGCAGCACATAGTAAATCTGGTAAGGCTTGACTAATATAAATGGAGGAAGGAAAGATTGTTTACAACATAAACATTGGGAGGGGGAGAACAAGGGAATGCAGCTTACTGTGCTGCTGAGCAGGCACACACAAACAAAGAAATATTTCAAAATCTGATTAAAACAATGGCTAAACGAAAAAAAACTAATAAAAAAAACTTTTACACTACTTTTTCTTTTTAGTTTCAACAACACTATGATACTTTTTGCTTTATCCTGAGCCTGCCACTTGTGATAACACACAGCGTGGGCACGCAGCCGCTTCAGTGTTCTCGCTTCATTAACGCTGCCCGAGTTGACACGGTGGTGGCGTAAACACACGCACCAGCAGTGCATCTGCTGCATGTGCAACAACAAAGCAGCAGGTGGAATAAGTTATGCTTTCATTTTAAACCCACTTGCTGTTGCCACGGTTACCACAGGTGCCACCCAATCAAACGGGAGCAAGAAAGACTCGTTCTGGATTTTTAGAGGGTTTCAAGCAAGTTTAAATGAAAAAGTGTAGCAGATTCTGGAGTCTGAGGTTAAAGGACTGCTTGTGCCTGATTGTGTTGTCAGTATATACATACGTACATGTTGCTACTGCATACATGCCAAAGTGAAAACCTCGTGAATTTTCGTCACTTAAGTGTATCCGAGTTTATCTGTATCCTCACGCTACTGCTTGAGTAACACACAGGCCTAAAATAGAACACTTTGGTAGGTGAATAGGTAGATTAAAGTGAGCAGGGTAGCACAGGAAGTGCTGAGAACAAAAAAAAACGACAAGAACAAAAAGAAAAAGTCCGGAAATGAGAGAGGAAACAAGTTAGTGTCGATGCAAGATTTATGGTTTTAGCAGAAGCTGAGGAGGAGAGAGTGAGAGTGTAACTGTGAGCAGTAAACAGCACTGCTTGAAGAGAAAGAGGGGAATATTAGGGTGTGTGTGTGTGTGCACATGATGAAAACTGTCACTTACCTTCCTCTGTCAGTGACTGAGAAGACGAGCAGGAAGCCCTCCCCTGTCCTCATGTATTGTTCTCTCATGGCTCCAAACTCTTCCTGTCCAGCCGTGTCGAGGACTGCACAACATTAGCAAATGCATCGCCACACGCACACAAACATACTGAGTAAGTCGCATCAAATACACTTTTTGAAATGCTCAGTAGAACACAGAACCTGATCTGTGTGTGTGTACTTACTGTCGAGCCTGGCCGGCCTTTCGTCGATCACACACTGTTTGGTGTAGGAGTCTTCAATGGTGGGGTCATAATCGGTGACAAAGTATGACTGTGTGAGAGATACAACGGGGACAAAAAGAGACTGAGTATTTCAAGTCTGCTTATTAGTTTTTCTAAAACTCCTTCCATAAATATAAACGTGTTTGGAGAAGAGCTGCACTGACTCTGGTTCTGATGCAAATTTTCTATTCTTGCACAGCTCTGACCTGCTGATATCGATTTCAAATAACTCAAATTTTTCTCATAGAACTATAACTTATTAAATGCAATTCATTTCTTTTTTATTAATTAAAAAAGGTTGATTATCCAAGTAGCACGAACTGAGAAAAAAAAAAATCAAATTTTTGTTAGCTGGTTGGCTGCGATCACCAGCAGCTCTAATCTGAAGTGTGATGTTACCTGATGCAAAACCCATAACTTTGCTGCAGTCTACTTTTATAGAGCTTTCTACATGTGTTGAGTTTTGCCGTACATACTCTATAAACCAACACCAGGGGTTTTATACACATACCAGAGAAAAGCAACTCTTTCTTCAGAAGAATTTTGACTTGGTTAAAGGGAAAATGCCACACAGGAAATGAAGATGCTTTATTGCATCATATTGGGCTAGAAAATGTTATGACATTTTTAAAGGATTTATCTTGTTTTATTTTATTTCATGAAGACACGTTTGTATGATATTCAGCCTGCATAATATCCAGTCTCCAATACGATTCTTGGTAAACTGACACTATGAAAATAAATTCAAATTCCGTCCTTCGTTTTTAAATAATGAATCATACGTTAATGTTTTTATTTATTTTCCTGCATTCATCTCGTGTGTCTCTGTCAAAACACCCAATAACTTTAGTACACTGACAAATACAAATCTGAGTCAAACTTAGAGCAAACACACTGTTGGAAACATGTAAGAAGACCTCGTGGTTAATTTGTGAAATAGTTATGTTTGCTAATTTGAAGTCGTTTTGTTTTCATCTGAGGTTAATGACAGCCAGATGCAAAAATGTTAAATTTTAATACAATAAATTTTGTGTTATATAATTTACAGCACATCAATGCACTCATGACAGGAGTACTCTTAATATAATACATCATTTTGACATAACCTACATATCAGGAAAATATGCAGAATCCAAATTCTTATCCTTACATTTTTTGATTGGTTAAACAGGAAATGTCACTTTCAGAAAGAAAATCTGAATATTCACTAAATCACTAAGTTACAACTTACAAGAATTACTTTTTTCTTTTTGCAAAATCTATTAAATTTGCATATAAATAGGAAATTATATATTTAAGACAATAAAAGTAATTAGTTCATAAGTGATTAAAGTGAAGATGATAAAAACTGGATTAGATCGCTGAAAACCCCTAAAATCTTTCTACTAATGAACCAACTTTTGAGTAGATTTGCAAGTTAGACAAGAAAAAAAAGTTTGTTTCCGTAGAGCATCTGGATTTATTTCATGGTCACTCAGTGTTCTTAGCAGATCTCTGACTGATTTACCAAACAATACATTCCAAAATCTCTATACAGTTTCCTGCTCTCAGCAGACTCCTATTTTGTCATTTCAACCAATACTGCTGCATAAATGTCTGCCTTTAAAGCAGATATGAGAATAAGCAGCCACTCTGTTCTTGTGTTTTGGGTTAAAGCAGCACAGACTGCCTCACTGACCTCTACCTTTACTGGCACTCTGCAGACAGAAGGCAAACACACCGTCTGTCTGCAGACACCTGCACAAAAAACGTGAGGTAAACATTCTCTTGAACAAAAACCACAGGCCCTGCTTTTCACACCAGGCGGGTTTTTATTTTTACAGGTTGTACCACTTTTTACTAGACGCTTCCCCAGTTCAAAACAAGCATGCACTTTTTGATTGTTTAATTCCAGGGACAGTATCTGGTCTCCTTAACTGGGAGGGTGGGGCCAGGCTGCTGGGACAGAGAGGAGGAGGAGGGAGGAAGAGTCATGCATTTTTTACATTTTTCCCATGTTTTGTTGTTCTCGCACCCCTCGGGGACTTGTTAAGTGGTGACAGCTGAGGGGAGTGCTCAGGGAATGTCAAACCAACACCCTAAGACACAGAGAGGTCACCAGAAGATAAAATCCAGACACATTTCTCAGCTGCTCTAAAAAAAAAAAAAAAAAAGGCCAGAATTCAAGTTTACTGTTTGCATTCACGTTTTTGAAGCAATAAATAAAATGGATGGTATTTTACAACAGAGACATTGGTCTGTAAATTTACATTTATTTAACTACTGTCAAAACAAGACAGGCTGCAGGGTATTTA
This sequence comes from Callopanchax toddi, assembly GCA_006937965.1. NCBI lineage: Eukaryota > Metazoa > Chordata > Actinopteri > Cyprinodontiformes > Nothobranchiidae > Callopanchax > Callopanchax toddi. The sequence continues at coordinate 587,616 of SSNR01000015.1, forward strand.
TTGAACATCACAGCTTTCTATTCACATCGATGGTTGACCTAAAGATGATTGATTAGTGTAGGGGAGCTTAAAAAAATAACGTTGCAAAATGTATTTTGGTCCAAATACATCTCCACATCTTTTGTGTAAAGTGTCATAAAATATATTTAACCCTCAAATATACAAATATATTAAAGTGTGTGAATGTTTTGAATCTTTTCAGCTGTCAAATTTGTGTCATCATACAATGAAAACACTATTCTTGATTATTTGTTTATTAAAGATCTTGAGAGGTAAAGTTAGAAGAGCATTCCCTCATTGTGACTTTCTCATGCAGCAACAATTCAAACCAGTTTCCTCTGGAGAACTGCTTCAGATCAGAGATGTTTGAGGGTTTTCTTACAGCTCATTTCTGGTTCCTTTGCAACATTTAGTTCAAACATTTTCAGCCACTCCTACACAAAACCTTCATTCCCCCTTGATAGAATGCCTTCAGGTCATGTTTTCTCTTTCTGTTGAGATTCATACTAATATCCTTGCACTGACCATTTACATTATTTGGTCTAAAGCAGCAAATGAAGCTCAAACCATGAAACTTGAATCACCGTGACCACAGATGGAACACAGTCTTAAGCTGAAATGCATTCTCTCCAAATGTAAAAAGGTTTACTTCTCTCTATTCAGTCACTAGATTTATTTAGAATTCTACTTTGTCCATGTGATCTTTAGTGAGCAGCAGAAGAGAGCAGCAACATTCTTCTTGCAGCTTTTGCTTCACTGTTGTTCACAGGTCTTGTGTCAGTGAACAACAGACCGACATGAAAAAGTTAAGAAGCAATCTTAAGACTTCACAGACTAGACGTTTCTCCTGGAGTGAGTTTTGTTGATAGATTACTGTTGTCAAAAACCCCTCTTCAAAACATGTACCAGGTATTTTACAACCTGAGGAGCATCATCTCATCACTGAGGTCTTTAGATGACTTGATTTCTATTTTGTTAGTTTTATATTATTATAGATTTATTTATTAAAACAGTCTCGTCCTTAACTACTGTGTCAGTAAAGATCTTCTTTAGGTATTAGAATGTTTATATATTTAATTTGTTGTCTCTTACATTCATTACTGCATTTACTATCTTTTGTCCCCACTTGCAGCTTTTTGTTTCTGCAGCAGATGCAGAGAACATCTCCGTCACACTCTCCTGTCGTCTCTGCAGCGTGTAAGTATGCTGGGCTGTGTCACTTCCATTCACCACTGTTCAATAATTCATCAGTGTTACTTTGCATCCTCAAACGTGCTTCACTGCACTGCCAGCGTGCCTTCAGCCGACACCTCAGAGACAAAAAGAGGCACAAAAAAAAAAAAAAAAAAAATCCAGATGCTTCGCACCTCTACAACACTCTCCTAGCCGTAACTTCAGCACGTGACCCGGCTCTTGTCCCTCAACCTTTATTCCCATTCTGTCATCCTCAGGGAGCCGCATTAAGTGCTGCACTGCTCTGGCTGGTCCTCCCCTCCCTCCATGTGCGCGAGTAGCTTAGCTGCTGCATCCTGCTCTGGCCGAGCTGATTGTCTCTTTCTAGTGATAAATGAGACTGTTCTGCAGTGCCAGCAGCGCCGGAGCCAGCTCTACGAGGGCTACAGTCCAGCCTGGCTGGCTTTCAGCCAGGCAACAACGAGCTCCGTGAGGGAGTCCAACATCCACCACTATCTGTAGCTATGTGATATAAGTCAGCCTTAATCTGAATCGTGTCAAGTAATATGACCTGTAAATATTACCTAACAATTCAGCGGAAACATAAGCTTCGTCTCAGACTAAACTATTAATATAAACACTGGAGACCAGAGAAAAAGAAATGTCAAATGGAGAGAGAGGGGAAAAAAAGAGCTACTGCTGCCTTAATTCTTTATTATTATGACCATAATTAATTATTTTTACCATTTATTTTTAATTTTCTGGTGTGAAAAAATATTACAATAAAGTTTCTTAATCATTTAATCAAGAATTCTTAATCCTTGTATACTATAACTATAAATATGCTTTTTTATGCTTTTTGTTAAAAATAATGCACATTTTTGCTATGTTGATGATAAAAATCTATTACTGAATTATCTCCGTATTGCTGCCTTGACTGACATACCTACCTACCTATAAAAACCTCTTATCTACACATTTGTAGGTTAATCATCTTTAACATCTGCGTCCTTTCTGTAATCTGTCCCACTTACACACACCATGGAGGTGGACAGAAATCAAAATTCTTGTTTGAGAGAAACAAAAAGAAAAATTCTACCTGATCTGACCTTGTCCAGCTGAGGTGAACTGCCATTCAGACTCAGTGTAAGAACTTACGTAACTTCCTCACAAGGAGCTTAGAGAGCGATGCTAACAGAACAACAAAAAGAAGATGACAACTCTATTTGGGCAACAATTAGGCTGGTGTTGGCTTCAAACACTGAGTGGGAGTATTTGTAAGTTAAAGATTTGAGTTTGTACCTCCAGTGTCGAGCAGGTAGAATCAAGATAATGTAATTTTAATGACTAAACCATGGTGTCTTAACCTTATAATGAACAGAATTAGTAATCGTTATTACAAAAGAGAATGTGCAGACAGAGCTGCATCACAGTTTAGTGTTAAGGTGGGTCAGGCAACACTCAGCGCCGTTTCACTCTGCAGGAAGGAAACTCCACCTCTGCAGTATGCTGCAGGCCCAGCCGGGCCCTCGGGTGGAGGTGATGTCACAGATGACACGTTCCTCTAGCCAACATACCAACCAAAATCCAAACCACCCAACGCCCCACCCAACATTAGAACTACTGTACTCATCACAACACCCAACACACCACAGAAACATCAGAGGCCTCTTTCTGTCCTGAACGCGACGGTTCAGCTGATATCAGCATTTTCAAATGATAGCAAAATAAGATTTACGAGACAACGGATCAAAATAATGATAGTTTAAAAGTCTTTAATTAAAAAACTTTGCAATCAGTTGTGTATTTGGAGATTAACCGGATTTACTGAATGTTTTGGCTACTTAAGCTACAAAAATAGCATCAGAGCAGCATGTGGGCATCTTCAAAACAAACTCGAGTGCAGAACAAATGCCAGAGCACACTCACTCAGGTTTCACAAAAACTGGCAATGTAAAGTTGAATAAAACAATAAGATTCTTAAAACTTCTCTCCAACTTGAAAAAAACAAAACAAAAACAAGAATGGAGTGAGTAGTGTAGATGAGGAGTCAACATCAAGCTTGCACTTTGCACCCACTTCCTCTACACACAACTTCACTAACACTAAATATAGATCGTTTTCCATCCCTGACAGTTATCCTACAGCCTCGGTTGAAACTGTCGTTTTGACTTTTAACCAACATATCATCATCTATACAGATCACACAAATTCAGAGCTTCAGAACAAAAGCAGACAGAACTGAGATGTCTGCAGTCTACACCATCAGACAGTCACAGCGTGCAATAAAGGCACATAGTCGATGAATGAAGTCACAAATCCTGACTTGAAAACTATCACCCGTGAGTTTTTAATTAGGAAAAACGGAAGATGAACAGCATTAAAATGTATAATAGGAAAATTGTCATCATAATGTGCAGATTTGTAAAATTTCCCAGCTTTTTCCTCCTCCTCTATCACACTTCATCACAACTTACCACAGTGTTTTCTCAGACATGCAAACTCATGATTTTTTTTAATGAGAAATTATAGAATATTTTATAAATAGGCATTTACACTAGCATTGCACCTTAAATCTTATAATTTAGTGCTATTGTGGATCATAACAGATTTATTTATAAATGTAGGACTGAAACTTGCTTTGTGTACAAGATGCTAAAATAGCTGTGAATGAAAACGTGGGTGTGAAAAGGTGCCAAATGTGACTTAATGCTTTTTGTTTCGTTAACCAAATCTATTTTTTTTAAGTTACTGATTTTATTACCACAATCTGAGTGAAAGAAACTAGATTTTTCAAGCTGCAGGACACAAACCCATTGTGCTAAACATGTTTGACTCCCAAAAATGCAACAAAGTGCTCACGAGAAGATGCCACTCTTTTACAACCAGTGTTCAGCTTGCATCACTGAATGGGCTGCTGGTTCTGCTGACAGGGCGGTAACATAGTGCTACATACTGAGGCATCAGCACCAAGAAGCAGAGCCGGGATGGCAGCAGCCACACGGGGCGGAGCAGGATGGAGGGTCGCCCCCAGCTGACAGGTGAAACGTGCCATATGTAAGACAAGTTCAGTGAGCCAGGGCCAAGAGCAGCAATTTTAATTAAGGACCAGAACTGAGTGCAAGACAGACTGGAGCCTCTAAGCTGAGCTGAAACAGAACAGACTGTACTGATCTGTTTCTGACAGAAAGAAGTCATAAAAGCTACAGTTTTGTTCATATCTAGATGTACAGTGCTGTGAAAACACATTTGCCTGTTTACAGATTTCTTATTTTTGAATTTTTGTCAACAAACAGATTCAATATAAGGTCAAAATAACCTGAGTAAATACAAAATACGGTTTTCAAATGATTATTTTATTTATTAAAGGAAATAAAGCTTTCCAGACCAACCTGTCTCTGTGTGGAATAAGTAATTGCCCCCTAAACCTAAAACCGGTTGTCACACGGTGGCAACAACGGCACTCAAACATTCGTATAACAGATAACTGCCTTTGCAGAATTGCTTTAAATCAGGCCCATCTAAGGGTTTTCCAGCATGAAAGGTCTGTTTAAAGTCAAAGGTCTGATGTTCTCCTTTAGGATTGGCTGGTAGACATCAGAACTCATAGTTCCATTAATTACAGCTAGACATCCAGGTCCTGAAGTAGCTCCTTACCATCACACTACCACCACCATGTTTGACTGCTGGTATGTTCTTTTTCTGAAATATAAGTGTTAGTTTTACTCCAGATATAACAGGATACACCCCTCCCAAAGATTCTATATCAGACCACAGAATATTTTACCCAAAGCTTTGGGATAATTAAGACATTTTCAGGGGGTGGGGGTTGTTGTTTTTTGCAAAAATTGGTGCTGATGTGTGGTGAGCTTTTGTGTTGTATTTAATTTTGGAACTCTCCCATGGAGCTATATGGATGCACAGGCTGAGCTTTCAGGGGCTGGACTATGAGCAGCTGTCTGTAATCAAACAGCCACCATCAGGTTTAATGTTAAACAGATGAAAGTGAGGAGCAATTCCATTGCATTTCAACATTACCAGTCCCTCCTCTATGATTGCTTTGCTATTTGCATTTTAAGAAACTTTTTTCACAAAAGATGATGAAAGAATCTGTGAGAAGAATTGTTTCGATGAGTACCTACATGTACTCAAAGTGAGAAACAGGGGGAAGAAATAATGTAGAATAAAAGATTTGAAAGGGAGGGGGAGTGCAGGCTCCATGGAGAGGGAGAACAGGAGAAAAAAGGGGGGGAGGGAAAAGAATTAACTTCCTGTGGAACCACCCACTTTTCCCATGAGCTCATGCAAACCAGAAAGGTCACTTATTCAATACCTAATACACATGGAAAGAAAAGGGAGCACACAATGTGTCCGCTGCGTTGAAGAGCCACTGGGGAGCATTTTGTTAGAGCTGGGAAAGATTTACGAGTGAACACGTTACTGTTGAGAACTGCATGAAAATCACAAAACGTTTTTCAAAACTCTCACACCACTACAGTAGAGCTGAATGATGCATCAATAGTAATAATGTTTTTTTACTGAGTGATTACAGCCAGAATGCAGTTTACATGCAGTGCTACGCTTTGGCATGACGCCGAATTAAATGAACCCATAAAACTTAAGAGCTTGCTTCCTCCTAATGTGCAGCAGATCAATAACCTTTTTCTTTAATCATTGGCCTGTCCTTAAACGCCATCAGATCAGCAGAGGAAGCCTCAGCATGAAGCTCACATCCATCCAGAACCAATTAACTTACTTAAAATGTATATCCTGCTACTTTAAAGTCAAGGGATGATTTTGTTTTAGATGTAAACGTATTAAAAAGAAAAACAAGATTACAGTTGTTGCAAAATTATTTCATCCAGTTTTGCAGATCAATGAGGAAGAAGGTTGCCATCTATGGATGTTTTGACACCTGACAGACACACAAGATGCTTCTATAAGAGTGACTCAGTCACAGCTGACTATATGAATCAGTGACTATCAATGGTGACCTGTGAAGTATTAAATAATAAATAAGTTCCACACAATCTGGTGTGTCCTTGAATGATTTCAATGAGTTAATGACAGCCAATCAGAGTGCTTGTTCACATGTGAACAGGTTTGTAAACAGTCAGCAGAGGATCTTTTGGATCTAGATGGTAAAGTATTGGATATGCCTCCAACAACATACTGATGTGCTGATTCAAGCTATGCTGTGATACCAATGTTACTTTAACCATTGATAGAAATGCAAGATAGGCATCCAAATGCAGCTAAAGTGGAAGCAAAACACAACAAGCACCCCCTGTGGCTGCTTCCAGTACAAGTTTTATCATCCAACCCTTTCATGTAAATGAATGGGACGTTACCTTTGTTGAAAAAGAAATTATTAAATATATATAATAAATTATTGTATCTTTTTATATATACATTACACCCCTGCCTTCTACAGTCTTTAGGCTTGACACAGCAATGTACAACTACTCTGATATAGTCAGACCCTCCAGGGAGTTGCAATGTCGCAATCACAACAATCAATACAAATCACAAAAAACATCATGAAATCCTGGAGGAACTTTATAGCTATATTATATAGTATTGTTATATACAGTTATATTATATTTAGTCTCATTGTTACTCAGTTTCTCCTTTAACAGATCCCATCTGTGTCTGAACACTGTTTTCTTTGAGCCATGCCTAAAACATTTTTAAAACTAACTCATTCTCCATTGGTTCCCTTTTGGATTCAACACACTGACAATGTACTTTTTCTTGAAAAAAAATTAAATTAGTATGCTAAATTGAATTCACCCGCATCAAGAGCAAAACGTTTTAACTTTCCATTTGAATGTATTGTGAATACTATGTGGTTTAAAATTAAATTGCAGGGGAGCCAATGTTTAAGGGGTTGTATTCCCTCTTCTGTGATCCAAAAGGGTGGCACATTTTTCTGCAAACAAATAACAAATGAGAGCATTTTTTTTAAAAGACAGGCAAAACTAAATGAGAGTTTTAAATTTATATCTTCAGCCATTCAAATGCATGTGTGAGTTATTTCTATAATATGCTCCAGCATGCTGCTGAATAGCCCAGTTAGTACTCATGGTAGTAGAGTTGGGGACTGCACTCATGCAGAGAATAAAGCTGGAGATAAATGTCCCACCAAGCAGGCCAACTCTTGGCAGTCAACCCCCCGCTCTCCTCTAACCTCTTTGGCATTAAGACTTCAATCATACAACTAAATATCAGTGCATGCTGGACTCTGAACACGTTTGAACCTGCTCAAAGGCACAGAATCAAAGAAGTGCCATTTAAAAGTCTTTTTCTTTCACCAGATCACTGGGCTTAGAGAGGCCTTTTCTCTCTGTTCTGGTCACACTACAAACCGTTTCTTTATCTCCATTTTATAGGCACATTTTGTTACATTATAGGAGGAGAACAGAGTAAATACTTTTTTCACAATCTAAAAAAAACCCCCAACAACCTAGATTAAAAAGAAACAAAAAGCCTGCAAGCTGTTCATGTGACATCACTGATGATGCATTAGCCTGTCGGGTTTGAACACTAATGGGCCCTTTTCTCTTTGGCTGTTTGTGTTTTTCTAAGAACGAAGTACACATGCACCCACGTGAACAAGAGTTCCTAAAAAAGAGAAATTCCTAAAAACTCATTCATCATCAATCTTTTTTTAAGGGGGGGGGGGGGTCAAAACACCTCTCCAAAACCTCACCCCATCTCAGATCTACAATTAAAACAAAACAACTGTTATTAAAACAAAACAGGGAAGTTAGAATCCTGTAAATCAGATACAGTTAGAGACCAGAAGTGGACTAAAACTGATTGCAGCTGGAAGTGTTAGACGACATTGTGTTTGCTCGTGTTTTTGGTTCATTCCAGGCTTTATTCAGCTCTTCTTCCTCTGCTTGTCTTTGTGCAGAAGTAACATCGCACACGCTCTCACCAACAAAGCAGTACTGTGATGTCGGCTTACTACTGGGAGGACACAAACTACTGCAGTGGCTGTGTGGACAGAGAAACTACTGTGTGACTTTAAAAAACCCATACAAAGTCATTCAGAGAAGTGTGGCTCAAAGCCTCTGGTTTTCGGGAAAACCGTATGACTGACCACATAATGAGATGCTGATCAGAACTAAAAAAAATAAGAAAAAAAAAGTCAGAGAATTCAGAGTTTGTTTGCCAATTAAAAAATGATGACTCACAAATACATTCTAAACAGTGCATGTGACAAAATGACATTTTACTTTGCCATCCACATTAAAATGACCAGTTTGATCCAACCAATTTGACTCTACAGAGATGTATTCATCGTTTTATCTTCTCTCTTTGCTGCTACAAGCACTGCAGTTCTGTATCCTGCTGCAGACCATAATTCTTAGCGTGGTGTGATGAGTAAAAGGAAATGGGGCCACTCACTGGCATCACGTCACACCTAGCAGCATTAACCGTTATGTGCTTTTCAAAAACCAGCACTCTTACAATACAGGAACCAGAAATTTAATTACTTTAGCAGGCAATTCCTTGTAAATAAGACCTAATGAACACATCTTCACTCCCTCCAGGCCTGTCTGGTCTCTCTCACCAACATGCCCTGATTGACAGTAGCATGTTGAGATAAGACTGATCCTTTGGACGTCACCATCATGTTGTGGTTGGGTGATTGGATGGCATTTCAGAATATTAGGAAAAAAGCAATAACATTGGTGCAACTGTATTAAGAGCTAAGTAAGCCATTTATTTTAAACCTTAACATGTTTTAAATGTCTCTAATGACTCCTGCAAAGAAAATGAACCAAGAGTGAAAGAATGAAACAAGAACTTGTTATTTAACATTACTATTGCAACCTTTTCACGATTTTTTAGCAGCCAGAGAAAAATGCTGTGCAAGATAAAACTGAAAAATATTTGGCAGATTCTGACATTAACCAGTGTGGTGGATGTGGTGATCACACAAGAATGTGCACAAGACAATCATCAGATCTGGTTTTTAGTACCACATGAACATGTGTGCCCCCTGATCTGACCAGCGAAGACCAAAGTTCAGTTCTTTCTGGCAAAAAACATTAAAAGACTGTTTAGATGGATCTATTAGGCTGGTGGTCAGCAACTAGCAGCCTGCGACCCACATATTTCTGGCCCCCCAGCCTTATTCGGACTTTCTGGGTCTGATTTTTGCACAAGTGTTTGTGCAGGTCAGTCTGCACGGCCCCTATACATTAATATTTAAGCATCTAATGATAAGATGGTTGGGGCTGGGATTTGAACCCTGCTCTCCCAGGTGAGGGTCAATGTCACTACCTCAATGCCACGATCTCCTTTAGGGAATCACGGAAGTTATAATGGTTATAAGGTTTTACAGCCATTCCAGGTGAATATATTAAGAACCAGATTGAGTTACATTTATATTTCAAATATGACAAGCTACTGCTTTCACAGTCATAAAATGACTACCTGTACAGTTTAAACATCATCAGTTCTCTGCCTTTAAAATTATAGTTCTATGTATGGGCCCCATTTTTACTTTGAGCACCAACTTAGGAATAATTAAAGGTATAACAACCTGAGAACCCTATACAGCATATTGTTTGAACTTCAACTAAAGTTTGTATGGACATTTGAAAACAATACCAACAGTAGAAGTCACTCATATTTGTTAACAAAGTAAGAGCCTTGTGTGTGTGAGACTATTCATGTTGCCGGAGCTCCACATGCATTAACTAACATCTACAGAGACCTGGCGGTGAGAGAATTATGTTTTGTTTAAACATACCAAACATAGGTTTTAGGCGGCTGTTGACTTAAGAGTACAGCGTCGCATGCCAATTTACAGTTCTACTTTGGGTTATTTGACGCCAACTGGTGTTGCGCACAAAGTCGCATACAGTTGCTGTTAGATCCCTGCAACAGTCACACAACAGCTGTGTCACTGACCCAACCAAACATCACTGAGTGGACCTCGTCTCCTGTACCTGACGCACAGCTACTCTGTAAGTAATCTGGTGTTTTAACAACAATTGTCCTCCTTCATGCTTACATTTGGACAGTAGAATTCAGCTTTACAGTCACCTGTTGAGGAGGCTGTCTCATTCCGAGCCTCACCCCCACCCCTGATGGACAGCAGGTGCCCCGCAGGCTTCTGGACACAGTCTGTGAGAGACAAGCCAAATGTCCACCAGCTGTCTGGCAGGCAGTTTAGGGCTCAGCATCAGCAGCAAGCAAAGACGGATAAAGATAATGCTTCATGGTGATCTGTTAAACTAAACTGCCTGAAAAAAGCCTCCTCTACATGAGGTAGATTTATATTTTAGTAACAACATAGAATTTCCAAAAAGGATCAAATAAATTATATTGATTTTGGAGTTTAAACGCTGGTAGATTGTGTGGCTGGGTTGTTCAAATAAGTGGCCAGCATTTTAGGTTCCCATAGCCAGAGATGTTGTTATATGACTTAGATGTGAGGCGTGATACTGTGACCAGAAACAGACACATGTGTGAAGACAGAACAATAGCCTAAAACAACACAGAGGAACTCATTGTCCTCTGACTGTGAGACCAGAGCACAAGGGGAAAAGTATTTTTAACAACAGCCACACATTTTAAATTATACCCAAAATCTAATAGATAATCTAGACAAATCCCCCTAAATGTAAATCTCAAATAATCTCTTAGTTCTACATCATACGATTAAAATACAATATAAAAAAACTTTAAATGATTGATCCTGAGACCCTGCATCCTCATATGAGGACATTACACTTTTGCCTTTCTACACCATGATAATTTATTTATTACAACTTTGACCCATTGGCCTCATTCAGGGACACTGGCAGCACCTCCTAGAGGTCACAGAACAACATTGCACCCTTTTAACTGAAAATAAAATGGAGAGACTGCCAGCCAAAAGCTTTAATGGCCACTCCAGACAAGAAAATGGGCCAGGCAAGTAATAAATATAAATTTCATAAATTAATCTAATGTATTTATGCAAAATTAGATCTGTAGCTTCATATGGCCTACTATTTTTTTCATATTTTCATAATTTTATCAAACTAAAACCTACCTAGAGATGAAGTACTCGTTTGAGGACATTGGGACTGTTAGGTTCTTGATGGTGACATGTGGTCAGATAAACTTGCAAACTTTTGAAGAACTTACAAGTGTAAATAAACACTGTTTTTAAAACAATTTTTCCAACCATGTGTTTAGATAAGCTTGAAAATATTTTGAGCTTACAAGAGTAATTATTTCTTGTGATACTTTTGTTCAGCTTTAGAAATAATTAGCTAGCTAGCAAGATAACATTTACATCTAGTCATTTAGCAGATGATTTTATCCAAAGCAACTTACAAATGAGGAACATAACAAGCATAAAGAGGTGCTAAAACATTGAGTTTTTAGGTTTAGGACTCAGACAGACTGGGTTTAGTCACACTGGTAATTAAACATCTGAGTGAAACACACATGATTGTACAAAAGTGTACTGTGATCGATTCGTCACCACCAAACCAGTTGTGGATCTCATGCTGAAGAAGCAGGTGTACCTTACTGGTACAGTGATGAAGAACTGGGTCTCCAAAGCAATGGAGAAGCTACCAAGTGACAAAATCCTGAAACTGCAAGGAAGAGGGGCCTCAGCAACAGTCACTCAGGCAGATAGGAAACTGTGTGGTATGACAACAAGTCGATTAAGTTTTCTGCCATTCATGCTGAACAGCCCAAAGACACCTACTAATGATGGTGCAAGAAGACAAGAAATATGTGACCATTACTGGTCCAAGCATTGTGCAGAAGTACAACACCAAAATTGGGCTGCATGGTGGAGCAGTTGTTAGCACTGTTGCCTTGCAGCAAGAAGGTCACAGGTTCAAATCCTGGCTGTGGCCTTTCTGTGTGGAGTTAGCATGTTCTCCCTATGCATGCATGGGTTTGAGCCTATACTCTGGTTTCCCCCACAGATCACAACATGCCCTATAGGTTAATAATTGTACACTGAAAAAAGTAAACATTGTCTTGTCTCGTCTTCTTCCGCTTATCCGGGTCCAGGTCGCGGGGGCAGCATCCCAATTAGGGAGTTCCAGACAGTCTTCTCCCCAGCCACTTCTACCAGCTCCTCCGGCAGGATCCCAAGGCGCTCCAGGGCCAAACCAGAGATATATTTTCTCCAGCGTGTCCTGGGTCGACCCGGGGGCCTCCTGCCGGCAGGACACGCCTGAAACACCTCCCTGGGGAGGCATCCAGGGGGCATCCTAACAAGATGCCCGAACCATCTCAACTGGCTCCTTTCGACATGGAGGAGCAGCGGTTCTACTCCGAGTCTCTCCCGAATGTCCGAGCTCCTCACCCTATCCCTAAGGCTGAGCCCGGCCACCCTGCGGAGAAAACTCATTTCGGCCGCTTGTATCCGCGATCTCGTTCTTTCGGTCATTACCCAAAGCTCATGACCATAGGTGAGGATTGGGAGGTAGATCGACCGGTAAATCGAGAGCCTTGCTTTCCGGCTCAGCTCCTTCTTCACCACAACAGACCGGTTCAGCATCCGCATCACTGCAGACGCTGCCCCAATCCGCCTGTCGATCTCCCGCTCCCTCCTTCCCTCACTCGTGAACAAGACCCCGAGATACTTGAACTCCTCCACTTGAGGCAGGATCTCTCTCCCGACCTGGAGTTGGCAATCCACCCTTTTCCGACCGAGAACCATGGCCTCAGACTTGGAGGTGCTGATCCTCATCCCAGCCGCTTCACACTCGGCTGCGAACCTCCCCAGCAAGAGCTGTAGGTCAGAGCCTGATGAAGCTAGGAGGACCACATCATCTGCAAAAAGCAGAGACGAGATTTTCCTGTCACCAAACTCAACACCCTCCACACCACGGCTGCGCCTAGAAATCCTGTCCATAAAGGTTATGAACAGGACCGGTGACAAAAGGCAGCCCTGGCGGAGTCCAACCCTCACTGGAAACAGGTCCGACTTACTGCCGGCTATGCGGACCAGACTCACACTCCTCTGGTACAGGGACTGAATGGCCCTTAACAAAAGACCATCCACCCCGTACTCCTGGAGCGCCCCCCACAGGGTGTCCCTGGGGACACGGTCATAAGCCTTCTCCAAATCCACAAAACACATGTGGATTGGTTGGGCAAACTCCCATGACCCCTCCATCACCCTAGCGAGGGTAAAGAGCTGGTCCACAGTTCCACGACCAGGACGAAAACCACATTGCTCCTCTTCTATCCGAGGTTCAACTATCAACTGAACCCTCCTCTCCAGTACCCTGGAGTAGACCTTTCCAGGGAGGCTGAGGAGTGTGATCCCCCTATAGTTGGAACACACCCTCAGGTCCCCCTTCTTAAAAATGGGAACCACCACCCCGGTCTGCCACTCCACAGGAACTGCCCCGATGACCACGCAGTGTTGCAGAGACATATCAACCATGACAGTCCTACAACACCCATAGCCTTGAGATACCCAGGTCGGATCTCATCCACCCCCGGGGCTCCGCCGCTGCGTAGTTTTTTTGAATACCTCAGCGACTTCTGCCCCAGAGATTGGACAGTCCATCCCCAGGCCTCCCAGCTCTGGTTCCTCATAGGAATGCGTGTCAGTGGGATTAAGGAGCTCCTCAAAGTATTCCTTCCACCGCCCGACTATAGCCCCAGTTGACGTCAGCAGCTCCCCGTCCCCACTGTAAACAGTGTGAGCAAGTTGCCGCCTTCCTCCCCTGAGATGCCGGATGGTTTGCCAGAACCTTTTTGGAGCTGACCGATAGTCTTTCTCCATGGTCTCACCAAACTCCTCCCACGCTCGAGATTTTGCCTCGGAAACTGCCACTGCTGCACTCTGCTTGGCCCTCCGATACCTATCAGCTGCCTCTGGAGACCCACAGACTAGCCATGCCTTGTAGGCCTCCTTCAGCCTGACGGCTCCCCTAACCTCTGGTGTCCACCAGCGGGTACGGGGGTTACCGCCACGATTGGCACCGGCCACCTTGCGACCACAGCTAGCAACAGCCGCCTCAACAATCGCAGAGCGGAACAAGGCCCATTCAGACTCAATGTCCCCCACTGCTCTCGGGACGCGGTCGAAGTTCTGCTGGAGGTGGGAGTTGAAGACCATCTTGACAGGCTCTTCTGCCAGGCATTCCCAGCAGACCCTCACTATGCATTTGGATCTACCAGGTCTGTGTAGCATCTTCCCCTGCCATCTGATCCAACTCACCACCAGGTGGTGATCAGTTGACAGCTCCGCTCCTCTCTTCACCCGAGTGTCCAAAACATATGGTCTCAGGTCAGATGATACAACTATAAAGTCAATCATCGACCTGTAACCTAGGCTGCCCTGGTACCAGGTGTACCAGTGGGCATTCTTATTAGGGATGAGACGGATGCTGGTTTCAGACGAGTGTCCGGTACGGACAATGCATTTTTGACGAGTCTGTGCCAGATCCGAATAAAACACATGCTGAAGGAAATGATCAACTGACTGTGTTCACGCTCTGTGAGTGGCCAGTCACACAGCGCGCCAAGGAGGAGGAGGCGGCAGGGAGGGTGTTCATCCAGGCCCTCATCAGGCCCAAAAGTAACCCGCTCCGGCTCCGCCACCCAGACCTCTCCCGTGCCCCTAACCGCTAGCTCTGCTCAGTCGGAACAGCTGTACGCACAGACCGCCAGGATCGGCGGCGGGGAAACTGAGGAAAAACACTGCTGGTCTGGCAGCGGTTCTTCCCGGTGTGAGGGTAAGAGCAGATGGAAAGTTCGCTTAGGGTTTTCAGTCCTGACAGGACGCGTTCTCCCAGTGAGTTAGTTCGGCGAGGAGGAGAAGGAGGCTCCGTGTCAACCTGGATGCTCTGGTGAACTGATCGTTTCCTGGTGGACCAGCGACAGTCCAGACTTTTAAGAATTCATACTTTGATCTGCCTGGTCCATAAAACCAGTAGATCAGCGGGTTGGATGAAGGTCCCGTTATCTGTCACCTGTCACGCATCAGGTGAACTCAGCCGTGCTCGCGCGCGGCGCGCCTGTCATTCATAAAGTGAATGGGAGCGCGCTCTGTTCAAACTGCGTGACTGACAGCTTAAATTTCACCTGATTTCTGGAGATTAGGACTTTTTATTGATTTTTAGGATTTGTATATAAAAGACAAATTCCCTATTTGTCCTATAATTTAACTGTTCTTTATAGAAGATTATGAAGATATTTTAGAGTTTTTGTTATAAAGGTTTATCCTGGTTTTTGACGTGCTGACTCGTCCAATGAGATGTTTTTTCATTCAGAATTTCAGCAGAATATACATGGGACGGAATATCAGTGGATGGAACACAAAGCATTCTGGGATTTTGAAGAGGTGGTGGCCTTCCTGCTCCAGTTTTTTCAAAGGAAACCAAAAAGTCACCAAACACCTGCTTGTTGGTGTGATCTAATTTACCGTAATAGGACATTTGTTGTACAGGTATTTTTGGGGTGAATTAAATTAGGCAACATTTTTTTCTCTAATCCTTTATAGGTATTAGTTTTTACTCCATGAAGACACTTCTGATTGTTAGAAGTGATGAAATGTTTTTTAAGTAAAAAAGAAAAAACAACAGGGTGCAGTTTGTCCATTAGCTCCTCTGATCTTCTGGCTGCTGGTCCTCCAGGAAGGCTGTCAGACTTGTTGAATAGTTTACACAGATTTAAATGTGGTTTCAGTCAAACAGTATTATAGTCACCATTAATGTTTCATCATATCATATCTATTCTCAATTATTACAAACATCTATTTTATGGGTAAAGGTCTCCATGCCATACATCTTAATATTCATAGTTTATTTCCCAAAATCGATCAGCTTAGAGCCTGGTTGACCTACAACAATCCTAATATAATCACTTTATCTGAAACCTGGCTCACTAACACTACTACAGACTCTAGTATTCATCTTGATAATTATTCAGTCTATAGGGCTGACNGGCTACCTTGCGACCACAGCTAGCAACAGCTGCCTCAACAATCGCAGAGCGGAACAAGGCCCATTCGGACTCAATGTCCCCCACTGCTCTCGGGACGCGGTCGAAGCTCTGCCGGAGGTGGGAGTTGAATACCATCTTGACAGGCTCTTCTGCCAGGCGTTCCCAGCAGACCCTCACTATACGTTTGGGTCTACCAGGTCTGCGTAGCATCTTCCCCTGCCATCTGATCCAACTCACCACCAGGTGGTGATCAGTTGACAGCTCCGCTCCTCTCTTTACTCGAGTGTCCAAAACATACGGTCTCAGGTCAGATGATACAACTATAAAGTCAATCATCGACCTGTAACCTAGGCTGCCCTGGTACCAGGTGTACCGGTGGGCATCCTTATGTTCGAACATGGTGTTCGTTATGGCCAAACTGCGACTTGCACAGAAGTCCAAAAACAGAACACCACTCGAGTTCAGATTGGGTGGGCCGTTCCTCCCAATCATGCCCCTCCAGGTCACGCTGTCATTGCCCACGTGAGCGTTGAAGTCCCCCAGCAGGACTATGGAGTCCCCAGTAGGAGCGCTATCCAGCACTCGTCCCAGGGACTCCAAAAAGGGTGGGTACTCTGAGCTGCTATTTGGAGCATAAGCACAAACAACAGTCAGGACCCGTTCCCCAACCCGAAGGCGCAGGGAAGCTGCCCTTTCGTCCCCCGGAGAAAACCCCAACATACAGGCAGAGAGTCTTGGGGCTAACAGAAAGCCCACCCCAGCCCTCCGCCTCTCACCCGGAGCAACTCCAGCATACAAGAGAGTCCAACCCCTCTCAAGGACTCGGGTTCCAGAGCCAACGCTATGTGTCGAGGTGAGCCCGACTATATCTAGCCGGTATCGCTCAGCCTCTTCCACAAGCTCCAGCTCCTTCCCCGCCAGAGAGGTGACGTTCCATGTCCCGATAGCCAGTTTTTGTGTCTGGGGATCGGACCGCCAAAGCTCCCGCCTCGGTCTGCCATCCGATCCACATTGCACCAGACCCTTCATGTTCCTCCTGCAGGTGGTGGGCCCACAGGTGGATGAGCCCATGTATCCAGTTCGGGCTGGGCCCGGCCGGGCCCCATAGGCGAATAAAAGGCTTTTATACGAGCTAATGGACGTTAATATAACCGGAGTTCTAGCAGGAGGCTCAGAGCAGCGCCTGGAGCGTCACGCCCCTCCGCCCAGCTGTGACCGCAGGGAGAGACTAGTTTCACAGAAACAGGTCTGTGACCCCGGAGATGTGCATTTAAGTCTATCTCCCCCATTAATTAGTTTTAATATGATTCAATATTATTATTATTACTATTATTATTTATTGGTTAATATAGCCCTTTACAACAGTCAACTAGACAGCCAAAGTGCTTTACAAGCCTAAGTAAAAGCAAAAATACATATAAAAGAATGCATTAAAAACAAACAAAACTAAGAATTAAAAGGAATCAGACAACTGGAATAAAAGTCACCACTACGGAGTGTTAAAAGCCTTCCTGAATGAAAACGTTTTAAGATTGAATTTAAAAAGGCCCAGGTCAGTGACTAGTCGTAGGTCCAATGGAAGCTGGTTCCAGAGTCGGGGTGCCGCCATAGAGAAAGCCCAGTCACCCCAGTGTTTATATCTGGTCCTCTGAACTTTTAGAATAAACTGGAATGAAAATTGTATTGAAGCATTGGATTGACATCTTGAGTCAAATGTTGTACTACTACAAACTTTATTTTCAAGTTTTTTATTAAAATGTGTTCAAATGAAGAAATGTGTTTATTTCATTGAGATACTTAAAATAGCAAATGTCAAATTACTATACAAGTCAAATAATGGGGAAATAATCGATAATATCGAATCGAATCAAATCGAATAGAAAAATGAATCGTTAGATGAATCGATGCATCGAAAAAATAATTGCTAGATTAATCGATTACAAAAATAATTGTTTTGCCCAGCCCTAGTTGAATACCATCTAACATAAGAAAACATATAAATACAATTACACCGGGCAAAATCTTCACACAAACACACAGCTCTTTTGTCGTCAACACAAACTTGTCATGAGGCTGCCTGCAGGTAGTTATAGGACACATCCACCCAGTGTTTTCTGTGTAAACAACATGTAAAAGGAAATGTGCCTTTGAGGTGAAATCTGAGGTGAAGCAGAAAGCACCGCTCATCAAATGGTATACTGTGACAGACGCTGAACAAAAACAGTCCACTGCTGCCAAAGACCAGCTGATTTCAAGTTACTGTCATTCACTTCTACTGCCAACACTGATGAGGTGTAAATAAAATTGTTCTTTTTTCTTCCTTCTCCTGTTTATTCACTTCATTTAGCTGATGCTTTTATCCAAAGCGAATTACATATACACCTATAGGGCATGTTGTGATCCTGCACTTTTCACCTTCATGTTTAAATCATAAATGGAAGTAAGAGCTAATGTACAAAAACAAGACATTGTGTAAATTTGATTTACAATCTGATCTAGCAGCATACCGACTCCAGTTTAGTATCAAAAAAAGACAAAAAAAGGATCAAAATGTGTGTTCTAGAACAAATGTTGGTATTTTTGATTTGCAAGAGAAAACCCACCACTGGTGTATCTTGAGGCTCTTTGAAGGACCAGAAAACCACCCTTAGTTTAGTTGAAGTGTATCTCAGCCTGCTCTTGTTGTGAGGAAGTTGTGCTTCCAAGGTGTTGGCCAACGTTCCTTAAGCAAATATGGATTTGGTTCAACAGTAAATGAGCAGTGCTGCAAAACAACATACCGGTTCTACAAAAAGCGGAGTAATTTAATTATTGGACTCAAAAGGTGGAAACCTAAGAAAAGTTTTTTTTTAACAATATACAAATCTGTTACGAGTAAATTGTTCTATTATTCAATGCAAAAACGATCACAAATGAATCTTCATCATTAAAACGATTAAACACAATTGAAACTTTGCATGCTACACAAAATTCTAGTTAACCATTTCTAACTGATGTTTAATAAGCCTTAGTGGAACAATAACTTGTACAGTTCAAAAGAAGAGAAGTTGGATTACAGTTACAATGGTATGCTAATGTTACTGTGATATGTTGGGGGGAATGAAAGAGGAAGGGACTGCTGCACTAACTGCTGTTAGGACTGCAATCGTAAGGAGAGAGAGCGAGTGTGTGTGTGCGGTTTAAGACTTATATAGTAATATGATTTTCACTTGGGGTGCAGTCAGTCCTGGGTTAATTTCCCGGACAAGCCCCCAATTCATATGACGCCCTATCTAGTGGTGGTTACATTGAAATATGAAGGTGATTCATCCTCTGCTTGGCCCAATCAGCCACACCTGTTTCTTTGTGTCACGTCTACCTAAATAGCTACTCTATAAAGAATCTAGTTGTGTGAATTTTTTTCAAGGGCTGCCATTTATTATAAATTACCTTTGCTTCCCGTTATTGTTACCCACAAAGGTAGGACAGTCTTTGATTTTGTTTCTCATGCATTCAACATAAGGTTGTTGTGTTAGTTGCTTTGGCCCCTGAAACTTGTAATTCAACAAAAACCTGTAAATTCTTGTGCATTTTTATGGCAAAATCATAGCATTGATTGAGATCTGGTGTGATGAATCACCTTCATGTTATGCTTTGTTTACCCTTAGACAGGAGACAACTGTGTTCTAGGGGAAAGGTCAAAATCTGGATACATTTAGGATTGAATTAACTGAGCTGAAAGCACAAACTAAGAGTTTTAAAACTTTTTTAAAAACTAAAACTTTTTTAAACCACACACTTAAAATGATGGATGCACAACGTGCAGCATTTGCAATAGTTTAGGTCAAACCATATGAAGAACTTAGAACTGCCATGCTCTGAATGCAAATACTTTTAATGCAACGCCTTCCCAACATGCAAACATTTTAAGAAATCTTAGAATGTGCATATTACTGTGTCATCCAACTAAACTGCTGGTTGCTATATTAGTAATCACTTTTGAAGTTAATGTCTGCTTCCTGTTTTTGGTTTAAAAAAAAAAAAAATCAGTGAAGCTGAAACAAATTTTCCTAGAATATTATAAAGATTTAATCTAATTTCCTGACAATTCCCCCTTTCAAAACAACTAAAAAATACTTTAAACACAACAATACTAATTTTACTATTACTAATGATAATAAAGGGTTTAATCAAATTATTGAAGAGTTTTTCCAAATATTTTGAATATGTATTACCGTTAAAAAGAGGATCCAGTATTAAACAGAAAAACTGAAGAATGGAATTATTTGTACATTTGTTTAAATATTTTTAATCCGTCACACTTTTCATTCAACATATGATGATGATCATAATCTTGCAATATCTAAGTCTGTTTGTTTTGTAGATATAAACTTTGATCAAATGAGAACAGGTTGTGTCACATCTGATTGAGTGTTTGCTTTTGGTCATTACCTACTTTCTTGTGCACCATTTCATTACCCTGAATGGGCAATTAGAATGATTTTCTTAACCGTCAGACCTGATGCCAATTCAATATGTTGACTCAGCTAAAAAATGCTCTTTGGAGGAGCCTGAAGATGCAGACGTTGCACACAGCGATGCATACAGCGCAGACCAATAAAACACAGCCGGCAGACAACTGTTGACTTGGTTTTTAAGAGCCTTAACGGTTCTCGCACCGATTTGCGTCACTATTGTTCCATTCAAGGCAACGAATGAGTCAGTGTAAATGTGAATGGTTTGAATGGATAAATTCTGAAAATCACTTGAATTGCAGAAGGAATTAAATATTCACTCTTTAGAATAAAGTCTTAATTTATTGACTGTGCAAACAGATCTAATGTGAGTTAATTTTTAATACAACAGTGCAGCCAATACTTATTCGGGTGAAACAAAACACACAACTAATTCATAATAAACCGTTTTGTTAAAATACAGGAGAAGCACGCCAAATAAGGAAGCATGCAATGGCTATTGTTCAGCTTACTGCGAATGTAGATCAATTTTGATCGAGTCAAAACAGGTACTGATTTAGCTGCACCGTGTGCAGGTTTAACTTGTGTAATCCACTGTTTGGTAGGAATTTAAAGAGGATGTTATTATTTAAACAAAGGTTTTATATTC
This sequence comes from Callopanchax toddi, assembly GCA_006937965.1. Lineage (NCBI taxonomy): Eukaryota > Metazoa > Chordata > Actinopteri > Cyprinodontiformes > Nothobranchiidae > Callopanchax > Callopanchax toddi. Next base: position 608,832 of record SSNR01000015.1, read on the forward strand.
CTGAGCTGAGTAAAAGCATGACAAGATGTGTCACAACAAAAATGACAGTTTTACACACACCTCAGAGACTCAAGTAAATTCATATAAGGAACAAAATACTCATTCTGTTTCATCTAGAGGAAAATCTCAGTAAATGCATTTAGAAACTCACAATGTTCTTGCTTGGTTATGGATTTTCCCCACTACAAAAACTGTACTAAACAAGATTTTCAGATATGAAAATATTTTAGATATTGATACTGAAGATATTTTCAGAGCAGAGGTGCAACTCACAATAAAAAATATGATCAAATATGAGATCAAGAGTTTGCATTATCAACACGATCCTTGACTCATGCTATACAATCTGCCTTTTCCGATTAGAAGTACCTCACTCCCTGGATGGTTATTAGTTTTGTATCTTGGAGCCAAAAATATGACCTGCTAGTCTCTTGAGTTTTCCAAAAACAAGTAGGAGCATCTTTAAGCATCCAAACTCCCGTTTGCATGATCATTCCTTTGGTATGCTCCTGGGCATTTCGCCAGAATGAAGTAAAGTACATCAATAACAGGATTGTGCTTATCCATGTACTATAGCAACACACCCACAGAGAAAAAGTACTTTTTTGATGGTTTGGTGCAGCAATTTTAATCATCTTCAATGTAACTAAAAGCAGTTTAAAAAGTAGGCATCTTTAAGCTCTGCAACGATATGTACTCACATTGTGACCACAGATGTCCTCCTTTGTGACAGAAAATCTAACCACCTTTACCACGTCAATAAAAACACTCCAGTTGTCACAAAAACCCAACCTTCACACACACTTCAGAACTCTATTTCTGAATAGCTATTAAACAACAACAAAAAAGAAACATTAACATCATCTAGACAACAAAACCACAAGACCTTCCTAATTCATATTTGACTGCACACATGCAACTATTTAGAAGCATATGGATGTGTGGTTTGGTTAGTTTGGTGTTGACTAAAGTCTAACTATCAACGGTATTGTTTGTAAATAATTTCATTCTTTTTTTTCCTTCTTTTTCTAGTCTAGGTGTCATCTATTTCACAACATACACATTAAAATCATCCCAGTCAGTTGATTTTTAAAAATTGGTCAAAAACAATATTTCACTTCTCTCTGGACTCGTACATGTCTGATGGTGTTTTGGTAAAAGATGAAGACTTATTGTTTCATTTAAGGAAGTTATTTAAAAATAATTGTATGAAATAGCATGATTTTTACCTTTCTAAATTTAAATTAAATACACAAGTTATTTATTTTCCAAAGGAGAAAATTGTAAGTAAATAAATTCACAGACTGGGTGAAACTTGGACTTTGATGTCTCATACAGGGTTACAGAGAATGTGGTGATAAAAAGACAAAAACATATTGAGTTCAGTGTATGCAACCGTATTGCGTTAAGAAACTGTTTTTGCACATAAAATGATTTCTTACTGAATAAACTGCCATTGTTGAAGATACTTTGAGTATTACGTTTATACTACTTAGTGTAGTTTTTGGTTTTTTTTTTTAAGAACTGCCATCTATAACCGATATCAATTTTATAAAACATTACAGAAACCCCCTTAAAAAAAAGACTGGAACTATCCCTTTAAATCCATACAAACAGTTTTTTTAAAAGTCCTCATTTACAATTTGAAAGATCATAATTTTATATTGTTTGAAAGACTGCTGCAAAGTCAAATGCTTGTTTTTAACATTTGTACCTCCCTCCTTTTAGTTAGTAAGCTTGTTGTGAAAACAGCCAAAGAACTTATTTGCTTTAACTGAGCCTTGACTCTGTGAGAAATCAACAGGTGACCCTCCTACAGCGCTAGACAAACAGTGTGCTCTCATCACCTGCACTCACAGAGTACACACGCAGACACACACAATAAAAACTTTACTATCGTATGCTTCAGTCTGACGCTAAACAGAATGAGAAGAAGGTGTAAAAGAAGTTGAAAATGGAGCAGTGAGAATATAAATCAAATCACAAAAGACTTGCTGTCAACACTTTGTGGAACTAATCACCTGTGTCAAATTGGGAGAAACACATTATACACATTTTACTCATCGCTGCGTGCCTCCACACGATCAAATAGGGGCTGTCCTAATCATATTTTTTTCCTATTGAGCTGCAACTTTTGGCAGCATCACTTTGGCCTCAAAGATATGCAAGAAAATATGTGAGACATGTGTGAAGTGGGCGTACATCAGAAGGAGAGAGAAGGATCACCTATGTGCTTTAGCCGAGACTCCAGCTGAGTTGTGCAAAAATCCTCCGATCTGTCAGGACTTGATCTGCAAAGATGTGTTGCTCTCGTATGTTAATCTCCACCGCTAAAGGCAGACACCACAGTAATCACAGTAAGCATGTATACACACAAACATCCTGCTTTTAGCCAACACTGTCCCAATGTCTCATCATAGAGCCGTCTCGCATTTGTTGCTTTTTTTGGTTGCTCTCTCCGAGTACATCAAGCAGCCTGTTTGATATGCCTTTTATTACTGGGATAAAAAGAAACCAGCACACTACCCCACATGCTGTCTTCACATGGTCAGTGTGAGTCATGTTTTCCCCTCACTCGGGATGCTTCCTCCCTCACAGACGTTAAATTAAACAACACACAGTGTTCAACAACTTTGTCAGATGACTCAATGTTATGTCATCCTGATGCTATTTCAACTTGAGTCAACTGCCTGGCATCAGGGAGGCCAGCGGCTCCAGAGACCTGCCGCTCTGTTATTGCAAACGACATCATCTTTTTACCCTCCGACTCCCAAAATTCCTTGCTTCAGCAGTTCATTTAGTCCATCTTAGACTCTACTCAGTAACCTTAAGATCAGCACTTTGTAATCATGCTTCATGACCTTCATGTCACTAAAACGTGACCAAAGAGCCAAGATATGGAGTTGGCATCAAAGTTTTTGGTATTTCCAGATCCAAACCACAACTCTGTTTTGGCAAAAATTATATATACTGGTTTTATTTAGACTTAATTGGCAACAACAGCACCAATCTAATATTTCTGTGTCAAAACTTGGTGGGTGATCTACTAGCAAAATAGTAAAAATAACACCTAAAGCCATGTTCTCCTAAATGTACTTTATAATACAGTACAATTTCCATTTCTCTTCACAACTCACTATATGTTGCCCAGTCACATTTCTACAGTACAAGACAAGCCAACAATGGCTTTACAAAAACATTGTCCTTTTTTTGCGAGGTAAAGACCATTGCACTTTCTGCAATTACTTAAAAGTGGATGGCAGAGTGAATGTGTTTAATCTAGTGATGCCACAATGCCATCTCATGTGATGTACTGGTACCAAGGTCACTGAGTGTGTACTAACACTTTTTACTCTGTTGTTCTATGTTGGCTCAATCAGCTATATATAAAGATGCTGTAAACAAACAATTTCCTTTGAGGAACAATAAACTATATTTGAATTGAACAGAATGAATGGAATAAGGTAGTTAGCTATGGCTAACCATTTCGTCAATAGATTCAAATCATTACTATTTTCATGGAGTTGTGTGGGAGTATGAACATAATAGACCCGCCCATTGTATTTTTTATTTTCCGCTGAAGGTCTTTGTGGGAAAATCTACGTTTATTATCCATTGTGCCACAATAGGATGGTAGGTGTTAGCATGTAGCACTTGGTACTGGAGGCATCAGTAACTGACAGGACAGGAAGTGAACACCTAGTCAGTACGTGAGGAGTAAGTATACAAACTGCACCAAGTCCACTCTCATTGTTTTGTTTCGGTTTTTGCAGTTCCTGCAAAAATGAATATGTCGCACGGGAAATGAGTTGGCCCATCCTTTCATAAAGTGTAACACATATTTATGTAATTGATAATAAACTGTCCATTAGATTTATTTTTGCATGAGTATGAAAAGAGAAACGTACCAATAATTAATAAATCTGAAAGGAAACAATCTCATTCAGCATATTAACAAAGCAGCTTGCCCAAGTGAAGCAGGTAATATTTCATATAAATCTTTTAATTTAGATGGTAAAAAATATATATAACAAAAAAGAAAAATGCACAAAATGCATTGAGTCTCATTTTGAAACTTCATCTCAAGTTGCTTGGATCGATGTCTTGAGAACGCTTACTTGGAACATCTCGTTTGCATGTTTTAAAGGACAATTTTACAATGCCACTCTATTCTATACACAATGAACCTTTAACAAGTCTGTTAAAAGCGTTTTTAATTACTTCTATAATGTTCTTATTTTAAGAGATGCACCAAATAATAGTCAGTTGAAATCAGACAATATTCAGCATGGTGGACCAGATCTGTGATTGGCTGGTCTAAAACTGAAACATTCGATTCTTTTTGTTTGTTTTTGATTGTCAAGCAGCAATAAAAATGTTGACTTTTGCCCTAGTCAATGAACTCAACGTCTATCACTAATTATTTCTATCAATAACAAATCTTCAACAGGAATGTTTTTACATCCAGAGTCTAAATGTCCCAAGTTAATCAGAAACTGAAAAAATTGAATTTGTTATAGTTTTCTTTATTAGATAATTCAGAATCTGTCTAAATCTGTATGAACCCTCAAAACCAGAATCGGTGCATCTCTACTCTTTGTAGATGTTTATGTATTTGGCAGACAATTTTATCCAAAGCAACTTAGAAATGACAATGTAATTAAGATCATGATTCCACCCACAAATAAATGTTCCTTCTCAAGCTGCGTCAAGTTGTTCACACTCAAACCAATTGAGAGAGCCATGCTTTGAGCATTGTGAAATCAACAGAGACAGCAGCACTTTCGGTTAGTGTGCCTCTACCACTTCACACCTACTTGCCAACTCAGCTCTGTGACTACCTTGACAACTCAAGAGGCCTAGCAGATAAACTTCAACCCCTCATGCAGCCTCAGTCATTTCACACATTACACCGAGGATGGAGGAAGGTGTCTCAACCCTGGCAAAAAAAAAAAGGGTTGTATAAAAGGGGCAAAGACCTCAAATTATTGGTATTTCTGCCTTTCACTTTCATCTTTCCCCCCTGCAAATCCAACTAATCGCTTTCTAATTACTTGGCTCTTTTCTATTTGACGTGAAACCGAAATCTGCTCAGAGAATTACTCTGGTGTTGAAATTTGCAACTAGCTTCAGGGTGTTAAATGTCCCCGGATACTAAAGCAGTTGGTAAAATATTAAAAATTCAAATGCTGACACTCCAATGCTATTGGAGAGAAAGGGGGCACAAAGAGAAGTAAATTATATGAAAACAGTGACTGAAATATAGCATTTACAGAAATGTGACAGCGATTGTAACAAATATTAGAAACTGCTTACAGATACTGGCACTGTTCTATCTAGGTGAGCACTGGTGAGGGGTTAGATCTTAACAGTAATACTACAACAGTTCCTTGAGGTATTTTCAACAAGTACTTTTAAAAGATAATTATGGAAAAAATACATGTCACTGATTTCAACTGTCCACACTGTCAAGAGTCAGACACACACACACACACACACACACACACACACACACACACACACACACACACACACACACACACACCCTCTCTCTCTAGTGATTCAGGAAGCAGGTCATGTTTTTCCATACTGAACTAGGAGGTCCTATAATCTGCAGCAGTAGAGGGACTTCCTTTGCCAAAGGGCCACATTCCACATGGTCCATGACCATTAACCCACCCAGGCTGACTCAGACCCCCCACGCCCCCAACTTCACAACCACTCAGCCTCGACTTCACAACCAGCTGCTAGGTCTTTTCCTCTGGCAGGCCAGCTCTAAAAACATTTGAACATTTTGTTGGTTCTTTTCCAGCTCATCATCTGAATCTTTTGGAAATTTCAGCACTAAGGCAGCTAATTAACTGTGAGAATGACATTAAAATAATACACACTACGCTTATTAGTATGGCTTTCCAAATGAAATCAGTTGCAGAGGATAAACTCAAAGTTTTATAATGCCTTCAAAGAAACTGGGACAGGTTGTTTGAACTTATTCACCCAGTAGAATTGTACAATTCAAGTATAAGCTCTTAAATTAAATGGCTGTCAATGGGGTTGCCATAAAAATAATGTGCAATTGCTATACTTTTGGCAAATAGTGCAATGATATCAGGTGAGATAAACCTACAACCTACACTTTCTGTCTCAACACTCCAACAGCTTTGGCTTTTTGGCCAATGCTTTGGGCATTTAAGGCAGTGGGGGTCCATCTGATTGCCAAATACATTATTGGCATGCAGTTTGTGTATGCAACTCATTGCAGACCTTTATGACAAATCAGAATGACAAATCAGCTGCCAAAATATCAAGCTAAAGAGTTCCTAAAACTTTATTGCTAGATTTAAGTTCACGTATAATCCAACTCAAGATCGTTTGTTGTCATAAATGAAAAATAGACCTTCAGCCTACCAACACTTGACATTTCTGAGGTGATTCTGGCATATTTTAATAAACAGCATGATGCGATTGTGAATGAGTAAGAAAGTTCCCAATTATCAAAGCAGTACTTCCCTTGTATCACATCAGCATGCAAGAACAAGTGAAAGGTCTTGTGTCTGTATTTTGTAATGCAGCTTTACATGTTTTCCCACTTCAGGTCAGTAGGCTACGACACAGTCGCAGCTACCCCTTTTTCCTTGGTATGCACTTAATGAGCTTTTTGAACTCCCATTATACACCCACCCCCTTCAAATCACACACACTCCAGAGCTTTTCACCCCCACGCTGAAACGTGTGCCAGCCCACTATTGTCTGACGGTGTGGAGACATGCAGCTGCCTGCTGTCTGGTCTCCTGGAAGCCAGAAACAGCATCACTAACACATTGACACGCAGGGAGGGGGAAACACGCGTGGCAAAGGCCAGAGTTTGTCATCTCTGCGTGTGTGTGGGCTGGTAAAGAAGTCCACTCCTAAGTGACTATTATGAAAGCCTGGAAGGTCAAAGGGAGGCAGGCTGTGTCTGGAGTGTATTGGAATGCAACCAGGGATAGAGGGAGGCACACTGTTTACATGCCTTTTATATTTGACATCAGGGGTTTTCAAGTGGGTTGCTGTAAACCTGATGAAGTCATTGTTTTTAGGGGTGGGGGAGTGCCATTTAAGTTTTATCTCTAGGAGTATTTACAAATCAACTTTACTTGAAATGCTTGAAATGAGGCTAACCAGCAGCTGGTGAAAGTCTGTATCTGAACTCAAAGGTTAACCATCATTCAATAGACACTGTGTTTTACACTCAACTCAAAACAGATTTTCTCAGTCTAGTTCCTGGTAGTCACAAATGGTCTGACAACAAGCTTTCGTTTTGAAGCTTCAACCTGCGATTTAAAAAACAGCTTCAATTTTTTATTTTTGGTTGTCAGGCGAAAACTTGGCCATGTAAACACACCCAAGACCTGACCAAATCTGGCCAACTCTACTGGACCAGAACAGGATTAACCACAAGAAGTGCATGCCGACGCTTCAGAACAATTTACAGCAGTTTCATGGCTCTTAAAATGTATTTACAAGCACCTTGTTCTATATAAAGCACTACTGACTAATGTGTTTGTTGAACTTTCTACTTTTAATAGTTTTATTAAAGTTGTCAAGTTACAAAAACTTAGCCTAAAATTAAACACATTTGAAGAGACAGTTTTTAAAGGGGAGGAGAGCAGAAACAGTTTTCTTTCTCTTTTAGCTAGCGGCTATAAAAAGTGGAAGTGTTCCTCTCGGAAATCGTTAAAGTGACAGTCGTTTTCCATCGTTTATTTCTTCCCATGTCGTCCTAAAATCTTTCAACAACCCCTCGGTGAATAGTTGTAGGCCTTAGCAAAGTAGTGAAAAGCCCAGACTCGGTCTCCTTTTCTCGGGGTTCCCGTTTCTGGCCTCTCTCTCTCTCTCTCTCTCTCTGATATATTTTTGGCCGTGTTCAGATAAGCAGATAAATCAAAGCTAAAAGAAAGAAAAGAAGGAGACGCGTTGACGCTGACTGACCTGAATAAACTGGATTGTCAAGGCTGATTTTCCGACTCCTCCGCCTCCGACCACAACCAGACGGTACTTCTCCTGCACCGAGCCGTCCTTCCAGCCAGCCATCGAAGACACTTCGCGCCGCCGCTGCCGAAACGCCAGTGAGCAGCAAACACCCACTTCCCCCCCCCTTGTAAAAACTGAAGAGGAGGCCCTGCGGTGGAGACACCAGAACGCAAAGAGGAGAAGCGGAGCCCGGTTTGTGAGCCGAAAGGACTCGTCAGTGTTAGTCCCGTTTCGTGGTCGGAGGATGCGGGAGCTACGGCCGCTTGTCCATAAGCCTGACCGAGTTCCAGCCTCGACAGTCCAAGATGTGGAGCCGATAGAGCGACTAATCAGCCGAGCCACTACTAATGTCTGGCGCTAGGGGCCCTTCTACAGGCTGTTTGAGTCTGCCTGCCCCCTCATCTCTCTCACTACTCCACACACACACACACACACACACACACACACACACACACACACACACACACACATTTTAGAGAAGCTAACCTAACATAAAGTTAACAAGAAATAATATATATTCTATAAATTCTATAGTTATCTGAGATAATCAGATGCAGCAGGTCAGCTATACAACAATCTGAAATTGGTATCGGCCCTTATGATCAGAATCAGTGCATCTCTATACTAACAAATTATTATTGTTATATTTCATGCCTTATAGAACCACTTTGTTTCCATTGTCTAATCAATAATAAGAATATTAAATTCTCTTTTAATAATCATACTTTTTCCTGAAAATTCTTTGGCTACAACTTCAATAATAGATTTTCATTACTGTTCAATCTTATTTGCACAAATATTCAAAAATTTACATTTACCTGCTCAAGAAGAGTACCCATTAAATTTATTTATTTTAAAATGTCACCCACACTATGTTAGGTTTAAACCATGTACACAGAAAGAAAGAAAAAATCAATGCAACACATATGTTACAAGTAAACATGCCTACATTAATAGCTGGATATTTACCTATAAATATCAGAGAAATGATTTCATCAATGTGAATCTCCAATTTTTGGTTACATACTACTCATATACTCTTTACAAAGATGCAACTATAATTCACATAAAGTAAATGTGTACTTTATTTTTGAAAAATGTGGAATAATAGCTCTTCACAAAGGTGAACATAAAAAGTGAAATGTTTCAGTTTTTTTCTGACAGCTACAAGTTGTGCATTCAGTGTAACAGAGATGACTGGAACCCTTTTATCTGATGTTAAAGACTTCCCTTGGGTACATAAAAGCACTGATTACATGTCATCATGTGACATAATACAATAAATCATGTGGCAAATTTGTCTTCAGCTTAACTTTACTGAACAGCACCACCCAGTGGTGAAAAGAGGAATGAGAAAATGACTCCCAAGAATCTTCTAATTATTGATTTGATAAATTAAATCAAAATATCACATCAGGTAAATTGAATAATTCAAGGCTGGACAGTAAAATCTACATGATAAAATCATCAGTAGTACAATGCCAAGCAAAGCATGTCTCTTCTATAAAAACAGAAATGTTCAGGGATTTTTGAGTTCCTTTAAATAATGTTTGAAGTGCCTCCATCAGTGCACTAAAGACATAAATGCAATAAAGGTGTCCAGAAATACAGCAAATAAAACTTCTAATAGCCTTAAAAAATGTAAAATTACTCAAGAACAAAATCAGAAAGTTACTCTGGCATCTTTAATGCAAAGTTTGATAATGTCTCAATTTATTTAGTTCCACAGATATTACAAAATCACTGTAAAGAAAGCTCAGATAGTGATTTAATGCTATAGAACATTTTTAAAAACTTTTACTTCAAATAGACCAAAGTTAAGTTTTTGCACTGCCCTTGTGATAGTCATGCATTACCCTTTGACTGATTTCTACACTAAAGACCATACATTTCACACAGTAGATGGACTGCTACGGAGCTGCCAGACAGCCTGTTGTTTATTTTCACAGCTGAAGTTCTGACCTCAAAGCAACCTTGCCGCCTTTATCCAACCCCCTGGAGGGCCAGATTCCCCAGATATTGTCAATGTATGACTAAAGTCGTGACCCTTTAGACTGGCCGGTTCCCAGAAATGTCCCTGTACTCATAAATTATAAACAAGAGGGCAAGTAGAACATTCACACCTGTACCAATATATCTCCCACCGCATTATCAGAGTGAACTTGCAGATCACTTAAATTATAAATCACTAGAATATATGAGAAGATCTTGGATGTTTATGTTTGAGTCAGTTTGGAGGCACCAGCAGAACAAACTCCAATCAGTCTCACGCTGTGTGAGATATCACAAGAGGAATGTCAGGAATTCTAATTAGTACCTGGAGATATGAAGCTAGACACAGAGTTCCTTTGCTTAAAGGGCACCGTCACCTTTAGGCAACAGAAGTAAAATCCTTGGTATTTTATGCATAGCTTTACATAATTACTGAAAAAGAGACAGATTCCATTTTAATACACGTGTTTAATGAAAATTAATATGAACAGAGAAAGAAGACTGCAGAAATATAGCATTTAAAAGAAGATGTACAAAAAAAAACAACACAATACCAGATGGGACACAAGCAGCAGCAGTGGCTGTTTGTATCCCAATTTGTGATGATGAAAACTGTAAGATAGATGACACAACAAATCAGCAGCCATTTTAGATATTTGACTTCTTTTGGGAGAGGTTGATCTTGTCACCCAGGCTCAGGGCCATTCCCTGTAGGAGGGAGGGAGGATTTATTACAACACATATGACCAAATCAGAAAACATTGAGAACACCAGGTGAAATGTCACATCTAATATCAAATTTTTCACTTTTCTTGTCCAAACTACTGTTATTAGATTAATATGTCGAGCAGCTAAGAGAGGACTTTGGTGTGCTGCTTGCATTTAGGATGAATAAATGCAGGTCAGCCTTTTGTTCTCAGATTATTACAAACTCACGGCGCAGCAGCAGCTGTGACCCACCTGACTTTTGGCTCTGATGCGTATGTGTCCGCTGACAGGTGCCTCGGGCCCCAGGTGGATGGGCTTCTCGATGCTGACGTTAGCCAGGGCATCTTCTCCAAAGATAGAACGAGCATAAAGGTTGGCCGCCATGAAGCCGCAGAAGCCAGAGAGTGCCTGGTTTATAAGATAAAACGAAGGAGGAGACACTGTTATAGTACTACCTAACAAAAATATATTCATCTAAAAATAAATGACTAAAGGCTACACAACAATGGCCACAATATATAGCAATATACTGGAAATGTAAAAGGTTGAAACAGGTAGGTAATATGAGAAAATAAACATTTATTACAGCTGAATTATTGCTGCTCAATAAATCAAATTTTAATCTCAATTACGATCTGGGTTTTAAACGGTCATTAAAACCGACTGAGCCGATTATTAGCTTCTCCCTCGCGGTGTTCCGAGTGGCAAATTGAGCGCACCTCTTACAGCTCTAACCGTTTAAGTGGCAAAAAGGTGTAACATTCTGATGGAATTGGTCTGTTGGAACCAGTTCTCAATTCCCACCCCTATGAAAGAGCATAGAGGAAAAAACCCTCTCAAGTCCTGCTAGTTCTTTTTTAATTTCTTTAAGAAGTTACTACTTTCAGTGTTTCATTATATTTTTGTTCAGGCAGCTAAACAAAATTTACATACCTCAAAGTCAGTTTGATATAACAGTGCGTAGTTGTACAACATGCCTTGATGTTGGATTATTATTTGCATAATTATTATGCAGTAGGTTGTTGAAGTTCCCTTAAATATAGATGTTTACATTTTTCCCCATTTATTTTTATATTGCAAACATTAACATCATCTTGTTATTTATCAGTATTTGCACATCTTTATATTTATTTTTTGACCATCTTTAAAAGCCACTGTTCAATGATTGTTCAATCATTTTTTTGTTATCAACATTAAATAAATATCGTCTTAAATACTGGTAATAAAGATCTCAATTTCAAATAAAATAATCGTGATTATCATTTTTGCCCTAAGCCGAGTCAGTAATGAGTGATGCAAATGATTCTTTAACTTTCATCACCAGAAGAATAAAGATTACCTTTTCAGGAGTCAAACACTTCATGTTAGTGGACTTAAGAATGTGCTGAAGGTATTCATTCAGATCAGTAATGTTGGTATTCACTGTGACCTGTGACATAAAAAGCACAATTGTTTGTTATTTTTACATTTCTAAGAGATGTGTACATCACATGCCCTTAAAGGAAGAGTAGGGAAGAACAAACTAACCTTGTTTTCCCACTCAAACTCTGCCCACATCTGTCTGAATTCTGCGTCTGTGCAGGCAGCGGGCTGGATGTAGTCCATGATGTCAATGTGGATGTCACTGAGGACAACACAGTTTCTGTCGCTAGCAGCTCCAGACACATCATAGACTGAGGAGAAGGAAGCAAAGAGGTTTTTTAAAAAATGCATAGAAAACAACATACAATAATAGAAAAATAAAAAACTCTTACCAATGTTGCCAAATATAATGCCATTCTCTGTAGAAGCCACCTTGACATTAGCCTTGATGTTTGCAAAGTCATGAGGGGCCAGAGTTAAAGGTGAAGGCTTTTCAACCAACTTGAGATCCCCTGCAGAGCAGAAAGCTCATTTTAGTGTGAGAGCAACATGAATATTCCTGAGAGAAATTAACATTTATCCAGTGAGGTGAAAAATAAACTAACCTAAAGTGGCCAGCTCAAGGGTGCAGTTCTGAAGAGTATCACTTGTCTGGTTGACCACCAGCACATCCAGGACAATGTCATACTGGTTTACATGAACATAGGCTTCAGCATACACTGGATCTGAGAAGCCCGTCAGCTGGGTCACCTGGTTTTAAAACAGAGCATTGTGTTTATCTGTCACCACCAAGTAAACTGAACATTTACATAATTTATTTTAATAGCTAAAGATTTTGTATACCAAGAATAAAAAGTAAACTAGGTAAAGGTTACAGTATAATCCTGAACTATATAAAGAACCTAAACAGATATACATTTCAGCTCTCTTTCTGTGCAGAAACAACGGCACCCTCTGTTGTAAACGAGTGAATAGGCATGTTTTTAAAAACATCATTTTAGTCTCTAAATTCAAAGCAAGTCTCAAACTGATCTGCAGAGCTTGTGGCGTACCTTGTTGAGTTTTGAAGCGAGAGGATCAGCAGCCTCCTTCCTCTGAGTGTTCCCCATAGCAGCCAGCAGACTAAGCTGAAACTGGTCTTCCTTAGAGGTCATCTCGTTTTTGGCTGTAAGCTGCATGAAGGAGATCGGGTCGTCTGCTTGCACCGTCACGTTGCGCTTCTCAGATTCTTTCTGTGGTCACAATGAGAAACGATGTCAAGAAAGCTCGGAAATACTTTGCAAACATTTACAGCACAAGTCAAATGTTTGGAGACAAACTCATTCAAAATTATTGGTTAAGATCATTTAGAACTTTTAAGTAATTCTGCATTTACCGTATTTGCCCGAATATAGGACGACCCTGATTATAAGACGACCCCCATTTTTCAAGACTGATCTTCAGAAAAAAGAATAAATTCACTTTATAAAGAAACTATTTTTTATTAAATTTTGAGAAAATAATTTATATGGTACCTTAATTATAGACTGCTTTAATATTTGCTTATTAATCAGACAGGAACTAAAGTTCTATGTGACAACATATTTCAGTCAATTGGGAAAAAAAAAGAGAAAAAAGAAGCTCTCTCTTCCTCACTCTGGCTGTGTGGGCCCTCCCTCTCTCCTCTCTCTCACTGAGACTGTGTGTGTGTGTGCGCGCAGCTTCAGAACCGGGTCCTGTGGACGTCAGGCAGCGCTGGATTCTCAGGTGTTTTTCAGGCTTGAGGATGAATGCGTGTGTGTGAATTGAGTGACGCGCTCACCTGTACAGAGCTCACGCTGAAAACACTGCAGCTGCAGCGGGTCCCACAGAAGGTGTCGGCTGCATACGTACTAAACAGAACCGGACCGAAACAAAAACCCAAACTAGTCTGAAAACGCCAGAAGTTGATCTGGCTGGAGCTGGACTTTGATATCAGGTGTTTTAATCCTCAATAGACCTGTAACTTTGAGGTAGAGCGGACATCTGGGACAGCTCGCGGTCTAAGAGCTGCTTCCTGCTGGCGGCGCTTCTGCCGTTTGAACATAAAGCATGCGCCTCCTGCTGGGGCGCGATAGTAAAACGACCCCCCCTTTTCAAAATTATTTTTAATGAAAAAAACCTCGTCTTATATGCGAGCAAATACGGTACTTTAACAACATTAGCTGAAATGTTTAACTCTTGAAAATACAACAACTTCTACCACAAAAATATAAACACCACATCACCCTATAAATGAATAAAATGTTGGTTTAGAAACAAAAGTGGTGTGTTTTACTGACAAAAATGCAAATCTTCATTAATAATCAACAGGAATTGTGTTTAGCCGCCTTTACCTTCTGTGACAGTTTCTCCTCCTCCAGTCTGACGGTCAGCATATGTGAAAGAGATCTGCGGCACTCTTTGTTGAAAATGTCATTCATAAGTGGTGAAAGCTCTGACAGGACCTTCAGGCACAAAGAGATGCGGTCCACATCATCATCTGTGATCGGCTTCTTGGGCAGAGAAGACTTGCCCAGGTGCAGCACAGTGACCATTATCAGCATGGCTTCAGCAACGAATGACTACAGAGGAACAGAGAGCAGGGATTAGACGATCAGCAGGAGGTGAGTTGAATGAATGGATCTTTTAGTAAATTGGAGATGCTAACGTACATTTTGCTTCTTTTTTTCTTGAACGATTGAAACGTAGCGCAGGGCCACTTTGGTTAGCGTGGTGGCCAACGAAGCTGCTACAAAGAAGTCTCCGTCCATCAGGAAGCCTCTGAGCGGAGGTCTAGTCAAACAAAAACACACCAAGTGAGGTTCAAATTAAAGAAAAAAGAACAAACTAATAATGAACATCATCTTCATAATGAAGTTCTTACCTATCTTCTTCTTTCTTTGAAGGTCTGGAGGAGCTGAGGGCACTCTGTGTCACGTAGGTGCCCATCTCTGTAACCAGCTTCTGAGCTGGAGCTGCACTCACTTCATCTTCAGGTTTCAACTCACCAGACTCCTTCTTAATCTCATTCTCAACTATTGGGATCTGTCCAAATCAGAGATGGGTGTAAGAGCATCCCAACCTTAAGCAGAAACTGACTGGTTATCTTTAGCTGCAGTAAAATCTGACAGCTCTAAATAAACATACCTCGCCCAGAGATCTGCGTACTTCGGTCATCACACTCTGGATGTCTTCTTTGGTGCTGCAGTACTCTCCTAAGATCCAAAGTGCTCCTCTGTAAATCCTGATACAAGGAGTCACAAACATAATAAAAGTGTATCTGTTTCTTGAGATTGTTGAACTGTTTTAAAATCCAAAATGACGATAATAAAGCCACGCCTGCAGATTCAGAAGAGCAGTATAATTTTGAATCATTTTCATTAAATAAAAAAAAAAAAAACACCCTGTGAAAACAATGCAATACCAATTTCAGGCACCTTTTCCAAATTCCAAGCACCTTTCAGACCATGGGAACATCAAATTGAAGCATTCTCAATGATTTCCAACATGTATCACTGTCTCATATAAACCCTTTCCCAAACAGCAGATGCTAAACAAACATACATTTAGCTTGAATCAGCAGTTCAGTTCCATTTAGCCTGCAGAGTTTTTCGACTTCTCATTAGCGAGCACTAATTATATAATGGATTTCTTACACATCGATGGACTCTGAGCTGCTTTTAAAAGCAATCAGATGAGAGACAAAGATTAACAAAGTCCCTCTGTACTGCAACCATAAATGTGCTTAAGAAACCTTACTTGACAGTTTTGATGGCGTGAAACACTTCCAGCATCTTCTCGATGATCAGGGGTCTCAAGTTGTCGAACCTCTGAATGGCCTCTCGCACAAACTCCAGCACATCAGCAGCTGCTGCCTCATTAGTGTCACTCAGGAATTCCATCAGCTTTAAATTAAACCGACACACACACAAAAGCCTTAGCAACTGGGCGTACACTCACTGAAAAACTAAATATAAAAAAAAAAAAAGAATTTAAAGCATTTTCTTTTCAGATGTTTTTAAACAGGAAACTCACCACAGGTATGACATTGGCTGCCATGTCAGGGAAGCGCACGCTGCAGGAGTGGAGGGTGCGCACCAAGAGCTGCCTGTATTTATCAGTGTCTTCATGTTCCGTTACATTGTTTGTCTTGATCACCTCTTTCTTCAAAACAATCACCAACTGGAAGACAAACAGATGTAGATTGATTTAAACTGACAGAGTTAGCTGGACTATGCAGTAAAGACAGGGAACCAAAAGCAAAACCAGAAATAAAAGTGAGCAGACCTCCTCTACGTTACGAGACGAGACCAAGTCCAGAGCCAGCTGCAGGGTTTTCTTTCTGACCTCCAGGTCAGGAGTGCTGAGGACACGCAGGATATCCATCACAAGGTCCTGAATACAGAAAATGTTGTGACAAAATTAAAGTAAGTCTTTCTGAATAAACAATAGCTTTACAACAAACTAGTGTCTTTAAATAAAATGATTTGACAGGATAAGTAAAAAATAATAAAATTACTATGCATTTTATTAGATTGGGGTAAATTAAAATGCCTTTTTCATAAAAAAAATCTAATGTCTTTTTAAAATGAAATTATTTTTAATTAAAGCTTTCTAAAGTAAAAAACAAAAACAAAAAAACAACATCAATCCATAAATCAACCTACCTGAAGCACACGCTCGTGAGTGGGATGCTCCTTCAGTTCAATCAGACGATCGAGAACAATCAGCTTCACGTTGTTGTCGCTCTCCTTAATGATCAAATCAATGTAACACTGTGCTGCAGCCTGGAGTCAAACAAAACACAGAATTCATTAAAAGAAGGGAATTACCTTGAGCTATTCATGAATAATTTGGTCAAAAGCAGTACAAACTACACAAAAATCACATAAGAACATGAAGATGAACCTTGATGGCTGTGGGAGCACTGGAGAGGGTCACAAGAGTACCAGCAGCCTCATATTTTACAGCTGGACTAGAAGACTGAAGCAAGTTGTAGATGCAGCGGATAAATCGGGCACGCTCGGATGGATTAGCATGGCAAACCTGGAAGACAGAACATGAACTCAGACGTTAATTTGTTAAATGATGGTATGCTGGTTTACCTCAAGGCCAGAATTGGTCGAATAAAGGTCTCAACTCACCTTGTAAATGAGCTCCACAATGACCAGCTGCAAAATGTCACCAAAAGTGTGAACCTGATCAATGCATGTGCTGAGGTAATCCAGAGCTCGATCCTGTAGGAGGAACAATGCTTTTTAGTAAGAATTTTAGACGGATAATGTAAGATCAGTAGAGACAAACAAAAATTAACCACATGCCAATATGCTACAAACCTGATCAGCATGAATCAGCATCATGAAGGCATTTCTCTTACAGCTAGCATCCTTTTCATTGACAAGAAAATCATGAATCAATTCTGGAGCATCTGGGATGAGATGTTCAAAGTTCCTAAAATAAAAACAAGTTGGTTATTGATCACAAATACTAACAATAACAGAATATTACATGTAATGGCAACTTAAAATATTGGTACCTGTATATGGTGTAAATGGCCAGGACAGCATTTCTGCGCACGTAGCTGTGACGGTGCTCCAGGCAGGCACGGATAGCTGGCATCAGAGGCTCAAGAAGCTCAGACTCCTTCAGCTTGCACAAGAAACGCAGCGTGGAACCACGGATGAACTCATTGGGATGCTGCAGGTCCTGAAATCAAAAGAAAGATTTCAAGTGATTAATACAAACTCAATTTAATAAAGGTTCCAAAAATTAATGCAAAAGCATGTGCCTATTCTTCAGCCTACCTTTCTGTAGGCATCACAGACCAGTATCATCTCCTGCAGCAGCTTGCCATCTGGAGTTGTCTTAGGAACAATCTCCCAGAAAACAAGCAGCAGCTTCTTAATAGTGTGGTCTTGAAGTGGCAGCACAAAGCGAATTATGGTCATCAACAGTCCTGGCAACTTCTCACCATTCAGGATCATGATTATGACTTTCTTCAGGGCTTCGGTCTTTGCCTTAATCTCTCCCTTTTCTGGAAGAGATGACAACTCTGTTAATTATTTGTTTTTGAAAATCTCCACCAGATGTCACACACCTTCAGCTACATTTTTTTTACATAAATGAGGACTTAAGTATTTTGAATAAATCCAGTAATTTAGCCAGGTAAAATTATTAATTCATAAAGCCTCTACATGCAACAAAAAACATTTCCAAGTGTTCCCACTGTTCCCCCCAAAAAAGGGAGGCTTTAAATTGGAATCTAATTATATCTTCTCTATTTAAATGTATATGAAAAATACATAAAATATAATTTCCCCTTAGTCTTTATTATGGTAAATAAGTTTACAAAATCACACAAAGAAATTTTACCTAGATCTGCTTTTAAGCTGACTTCAGAGGGAGGCTCAGAGTCAGACTGAACATTGATTAGAGTGTAACAAACGTTTTCTGCAGCTGTCATTTTTGCTGCTGAAGGATGGATCGATTTACAAGAATCCCAACAAAATTCGTCTTCTGTTTAATGCCTAAAACAAAGAAAAAGGAATATTAGGAAATGGCTGACAAAACACACTGCATAAAAATGTGCCACAAATGTCTCAAAATACAACTTCAAATGCATTATCATAGACTGGAAACAACCCAAGAAAACAAGCACATCCTAAACAGTTACACATAACACTGTTGCAATAACTTTGAAAATTAAGGAAATTAGAAATTCCCACATAAACACAGTATTTATAATTGGTTCTACAGGTAATTTAGATATATTAATAAATTAAATCAAGAGAGTTTTTATTTTATTAACGTAGCTACTGCTAAAACCATAGAGGGATTGAAAGGTTTCTGGCTGGTGTTTTAGATACAGGTATATAGTGTTTTCTAACTGATGTCTCTTTGTAGGAAATATGTTATGGTGTCTCTAGGTTGAGCTGAAAAGTAGGATCAACATAATCAGTACATGTGTTCCTTAAATCTAATATATGCACACAATACTGAGGGGCACATTGCCAGTTTGAGACATGATCAAATAAAATATATAATATATAAAATCCTCCTTAACAACCAATGGGGCGGTTTAACAAGTCACTTTAGCTGTAGAGAACGAAACAATTACAAACCCTAAAACAGAATGAGCAGTTTAAAGTTTGTCTATTATCCTCAATGAAAATAGCTTGCGTCATTTTAACACAGTATATACTATTTTCAGAATCTATACATCACCGTATTTTTTGCTGGTTTAAACAATAAAATTTAGAACTAATGCCACAAAGCGCAAGAGATAAGATTCAACTACAATGAAATAAGCTAATACGAGTGTCACGCAGCTACACACCAAAAACTATACCGTAGCGTCAAATGTCGTTACGTGCAAAATTAGTACCGAACAGAAAAAGAAAACTGAACTAGATAATTGTCTAAACAGCTGGATAAAAACAAAACGCAAAGCCACATAACCACCGTTAGCTAACAGCAGCTTAGCTGTCCACAGGACTGCAATGAAATGGAGGACAGTACGTTAGCTAGCTGTTGACGCTGGTCAGAAAAATATATCACCCATGTTAGAAAACACCAAGTAGCACAACTTACCTATTACAGAACGGTTATCCTCAAAGGTGGCCTTCAATGCTCAGTTAGAGGTATTTACATAAGTTAAAAAACACCGAAGAGCTGCTGATGTTAAAGCTACCCGGGTCGGCTCTCGGATACTTCCTAATGACGTGGAAGACGACTTTCTGAGCCACATCACTGCTACGGTGTGCCGGGAGGCTCAAACGCGCGAGAAAAACTAAACTAAACTAAACTAAACTAAACTAAACTAAACTAAACTAAACTAAACTAAACTAAACTAAAATAAAATAAAATAAAACATTTTAAAAATAAAATGCCATACCTAATTCAGCTGCTTCACCTGGTCAAAACAAATCTCTTACAAACAGGTGCGTGCTAATAAGTGAATTGTGTGGGGTGCTGTTTTGCTGTTTTCAATCAGACTTCCCTTCTGTGAAGAAAAAGCAGATACTCATCAAAAACACAAACATTTTATTAATGTAAAACATGTTATTAGAAAAAACCCAATCAACTGCAAATTAGCCTTCATTATTTAAAAAAACTATTATTAGTCAATTCCCTTTAACAACATTGTAATCAGAAACTCACTTAATTAATACCAAAACATATTCTATGGACTCATTTGGGATTAATCAAATCAAAATACACTTAAAAACCTCTGGCCTTAATGAGTCTAGATGAACCGCAGCTTTTATTATTTTGTTGTTTTATTATATACAGTCAAGTGACAATATAAATCTTACATGTCTATTAAATATTATCTGGGTGTATTATGACTGTTTAAAATAATTATTTTATAATTCAACGTACATCAAACTCCATGTTCAACTCCAGAAAGGAGATTACTGCAGCCAACATGTAAACACATACTGTAAATCTTGAAAGAATAATAAATATCCATTGAGCACCAGAAACAGCACATTCTGCAAGAAATGAACCAAACAGATTCAAGTGGTGTGCAACGCCCTCCGGTGGACACTGAGTTGAATGACATCGTGGATGAACAGAAATGTGAATGAAAAAGACTTCAAGTTTTGAATGAAATACCTCAGGAGGTGTGAGATGAAGAGATTTTCCAGAATCCTTTCAGTCCCCAAGTTGTCGGTCTGTGAATCAAATTTACAAGTGCAACATATGCAAAACTGCAAAAATAAAACATAGATGTTTTTTGAGGAATGCCTTAAAAAAATAAAGACAACAACATGGAACTTCTGCTGAACACCTTACAGCACTGCTATTGAAATGTGTTCTAATGACCACACCACTTTGCTTCATTAGTTCTCTGACCTTTTAGCAGACATTTATTTGTTGTAGGAGCAGGTGCATCTAATGACATTAGAGCTGGCTCAACTTGACCAGTGGGCAGCATGCACAATGCAGGGACTGACGGAATAGAATTAGGTGCTGTCATTGTGCATTTAATAAATAGAACATACACATTCCCTGCTTTTTCATGTTAAAATGCCTGTCGGGGGATAATCTAACATGACTTTAGCAACTCTGCTTTCACTATGTTGTTTATGTTGTTGTGGAAGTTGATGTTTTAGGGAATGAGAGAAGTTGAACTGTTAATGTTTTACGAAGTATATGTTCCAATTTGAAGCTGTGCTTTCTGCTTATGATTGTTGAACGTCAAGAATAGTGATTTTAAATGTGTATTTTGCATTTCACCAAATAGGCACAAAAAAACCCGAGGTAGATTCTTACATCTCAGAAGGAGCTGAAAGTTGTCTATTGCTCTTACATCATTTGAAAATTAGCTTATTTATCAGTGTAAATATCAAATTTATTTTTGTAGCCCTGTTCTAAACAACTGAATTTGGACAAAGTGCTTTATACTTTACCTAAAAAATACAAAAAGATAAACATTAAAATATAATATACAATAAATAAGAACAAAACATAATGAAAAGCATAACTACTCAGGTTCCATGCACTATGAGTAAAAGAAAAGAGATTAGTCTAAAGAAACAAAAATTTGTATGCATTTTCCAATAAGAAAGCAGTTGGAATAGAATATTTAATAAAAGAAAAGGTGAATGAAAGACAGATAATTTACTTCCTATTCTCTGTACCTAAACACCTCCCAATAACTTAGAAAACATTTTCTTCCAATGCACCCATTATCATCAAGAGATCTAACAACATTTCATAATTAAACAATTATTTAAACTTTTTATTACATATGCTTGACTTCCTCAGTGAAATGACTAGTATTACATAAGTTTGTTCAGACACTACTGTGACGTCCGGCCTCTGAAGTTTACACGCGCACACGTGTCTGCGTTAATCCGGGTACTCTAAGCTCCTCCCTCTGTCCTGTCAACAGACTGTCAACAGTATCTTAAACGGATAGTTGTGAATTGAGTCAGTGCTGTGCGCATATTCTGGGAATCAAACCACAGAGTCGTGTTTATTTACGCAAAAATATATTAGATATAATAATTAAAAATGACGATAAAAACGGAATCTGTGCACTGTTTATTTTTCTTGATGGAGAACTCCTTGCCTGTTATTTCCTCAAATCGACGATCCTTCATTTTTCCAGGTTTAGCCAGGAAAACCAAACGATCGCAGAGCAGTAGGATGCGGCCATAGATATCATTTTAAAAACCTATGGATGCAGCGATAGTACTTGACACTGTACGAAAAAGTCATGTTTATTATGCTATAACTGTCTAAATTGTGCAGTTTATAAAAATCTGACTATGGTAAATCATGGCAAACAGATTGTAAATATTACTTTATTATTTTGTTTACTTTTTAAATTAATTATTATATAGAATAACAATATAATACTGATAATTATTATACGTTATTTTATTATAATTTATGATGGTTATCTTTTTCAAACTAGTTGTTTTACCATTTTCAATTATTTGACAGTAATTTGTACTAATAATCTGTCTATGATCTAATACTTTGTCTCCTAAAACAAGTAATAATGCAAAGAAAGCCTTTCGTTTTTTTATTTTCCATTAGTTAAACATGTATTTGTACTTTTTGAACAATGTCAGATACAGTCGTTGCGGCTCCCGTGCCTTTCTAAGCCCTGAGGTCTGAGTTGTGGCCGATAGGCGGCGACAGAGAGCCTAATTTCTGTAAAAACAACATCTCACCTTCTTTCTTTAGTCCAAGTGCTGGAACACGTTTGAGTGACCATGGAGTACGTTTGCTGTCATGTAGTTCAGCGTTAATACGCCGTGAATAGTTGAAGAGGGGGGCTTTTCGTGAGGACACGAGAAGCCGGACTCGAGCCATGGCTTCACGGGAGGACGGAGAGCTTTTGCACGGTAAAATAAGGCACCACGACGGAGCTGGAAGTGTAAACAGCTCAGAGGGCTTCAGGAACGGCTATGTGAAGAGCTGCGTCACCCCCCTTAAACAGGACCATCAGAGGGGATTTTTGTTCAGCCTGTGCAGGTTTTGCAACGAAGACGTTCTTAATTCCAAACTGTTAAAGGTCTCTGCCCTCTACGTGGGCGCGTTTGTTATTTTCGCGGTGTCTTTTCTCATTTCCAGTAGCTTGCAAAGTGACTCGCCATGGGATTTGCGGACTTTTTTGTCGGGCTTCTCCCAGTCAGTGAGTCCTCTGTTCAGCATAGGATGCGCCTTCTTCTTTCTAACATTTTACCTGAGGAGGAAAAAGAAGCAGAGCAGCAAACCGTGGCTCCTGTCACTGCCAGCATCGTGCTACCTCGGGGATTTTCTAGTTTTGCGGTTCTTGCAGTGGGGAGAGGACCAGCACCAGATGCAAATGGTGGGCAGGTTGTTATTCGTGTTGGGATGTGTGGGTCTGCTCACGCTGATCCCAACGCTAAAACTCAAACACAGTGTTCTTGTGCTGGTTTTCGCCAGCCTTGTGTGGCTGGTGGCTCTCACAAGTTTGAGCGGTCTGCCCGCACTGCTCAGACCACTCTGCGCCTGCTTTGCGGGGGTTTCTGGCTCCCTGTTTGGGATCTGTTTTGACCGTCACTACCAGACGAGGGAAGCACCGAGTGGGATTTCCAGCGCGGAGGAGAAGGTGCCTGTGATCAGACCGAGGAGACGGTCCAGTTGCGTTTCACTCGGTGAAACGTCGACCAGCTATTATGGCAGTGGTAAAATGCCTCGGAGACCTTCGTTGCCCTGCATATCTAGAGAGCAGGTAGGTCACCCCCTCCCTGCAGGACCACAACTGTTGTAGTTGCAAAAATAGGCCCTTATAATCCGCAGCTGCACATGCTGTCATGAGTGGAAATCACCCAATGTCATTTCAAAAGCAGCTCCAACTTTAGAGAAACCCCAAAACGTTGGCTCACAAAGTCATCAGACAACCAACAGATTCACATAAAGTTAAAGAACTTGACACACAAGTTTGGAAACAAGTCAGTGTGATGTTATTACAACTTTATGTGAGTTGTTATTAAAATCTAAATGATGTCAAGCAAGGGGTGTAAATAAACTGACATGGAGTCATTTAAAATCATTTTATAGAGATGAAAATTAAAGTGTGACCACTAGTTGTCAAAATGTATTATTCCTTTATTTAACCAGGTAAACAATTGATCAAATCTCATGTTGATGAGTGGCCTGGTCCAAGAAGAAATGCTGTCCAAAGACAATAATAGTCACATTTAGGTTAGAGATTCTGGTTTCAGGACTGAGGCGTTTACAGCTCAGACTTCCAATACTGCATTTTTATTTCAAATTTATCCTAAATGTGCATAATTTACAAAATGCAATTTACTTAACATTTCAAATTGATATGAAGTTATGATTTTTTTAAGTAAAAAAAAAAAAAAATATTGCTAGAAGAAATTAGCTCTTAGTGATTGTAAATTCACAAACCCGGAAAAAGTGTCAGATAAAAAATACCTGATAACACTGACATTGAAACAGACACATTCACATAGTGTTTATGTTTACTTATTTAGTTATGCAATAATTCAGTTTATGTATGTGTGTGTGTGTATGTGTGTGTGTGATTTGGGGGAAGGAAGTGTTAGAAATGGCTGAAATAAACATACATAACTAATAAAAAAACATTTTGAGTTTCAGATAGGCTGATCATCAATTCATTTATCTGGTGTATCTCAGTTATATGTATAACTTTGAATATGGCATCTGTTTATTGCTTTTAAATACTCAAAATAGGAATGCAATAATTTTTCAGAAAAAAAAACTGACGAGAAATCCACAAGGCCAAGTTGAGATACCCCCTTTTTTGTTTCTATAAATACAAGCAAATCAATAATCCCAGTTTCATTTTTTCCAGTGCTTATTATCTGTATTATTATTATATGAGGTCTGCTTTCATGCAGCATCTCTCATCTGTCTGGTAAAAGTTGATAGAGCAGATAATCAGGGAACTGCCAGGGCCCATCTACATCCTGTTAGCAGAATAACAACACAACACACAGAAGAGCCAGTGACGTGGTTTAACGTTGAGTGTAGTGGTCAACAGCACAAAGTGATAGTGAGCAGTGGGAGCAGTCCGCAACAGAGCATGTGTGACATATTTCTCTCTGCTGGGTAACATATAACTAGTGCAAGCTGTGCAAAAATAGATGATTTAATACATCCTTAATCTATAGGATGGTGTACTGTGGTACTTTTCATGTGTCTGTGTTTTTGGAAAGCCTTAAAATTAGGACTACCGTGTTGCACATAATATATTTTGGTCAAAAACCTCACAGTACACAAGCTGTTGCATTTCATCTTTGTGTAGACATCAACAATGTATTTAAAAAAAGGCTTTGCTGTTCTCCAGTGGATGCCAGGCCATCAGGTCACGCGCATTGTTTTCGTGTCCTTTGGGTTTTGTGAAATAAGTGAACTAAAGCTGTTAGATGGTCTCTGTGCTGCTTTTTCTTGCAGCAGTTTTTTTTTGTCTTTGTTTTTTTGTGAGTTTAGTCCCTAAATAGACAATAGCAATTCAAATAAAGTGATATTTATACTGTTTAAAAGTGCGTGACCTCCATGTTTAATGTGCTATTCTAGACATTTTGATTTAACTAAGAGATGCATTCTTTAGATATGAGAATTTGTGTTAAATTACTAAAACGTCTACAAGTTTTTGTAAATTTTAAGTAACTTTTGTGACAAAGGCCTCCGCTCATCTCCAGATTCTTAACCCTTCATGTGTCGGAGTCACCCTACCAGCGTCTTTGGTATTTAAAGCATGTGCTGCTCGGACATTCCTACTCTTGATCATCTTCAGCAGACATGTTGAAAAACGGACTTTGTTTTTCTCTTAACAAGTCTTGCACTTTTTTCTTAGTAATCAAAACAATCTAGCTTGTGGCCAGTTGATAATCACTCGAGCTTTGGCTCCTTCCTGACTTTTCTTCCGGTGATCATTCATTCAACTTTTCAACTCTTAGAAACTAAAACAACATAGATGCACCTACTTTTCACACGTTTGTGCATGAATTATACATTCATTATGAGTGTACAGATTTTAGCACTATGAAATTGTAATGTTTTCCCAAAATGCATGAAAAAAACTGCAATCACACGCGTGTATGTGTAGTTTTACAGGTTCAGAAGGAATTATAGCTAAAAAAAATTGTCCTTTTTTGATCAGTAAACAGTGACAAATAAAAATACAGTCAGTAAAAAAAAGGAAATCAAACAAAGCATCAGAGTATCGCCACTGCTTTTGCAACTTTTTGTTATGTTGTCTCATTTAGTGGGAATTTTATACAAAAATGGACAGTCTTTGCGTCAGCAGCAGGCAAAAAAAGGCACAAAGAAACAATTTGAAAGGAGTCACTTAGGGTTCACTGGTGATGTCGAACATGTTCTTCATCTTCACATACATTTTGCACACAACCCCCCACCCCACCCCTTCCTTTCCCAGTTTGACAGGGTCACTGGTTTCTGTCTTTCACTTAGAAAAACAGGGGAATTGTTTTGTTAGCAGCAGCAGCACGTGTTTTTAAAAACGGGAAAAATTAGGCAGTGAGTTCTACAAAGGATCGTGTAGATTTAGCATTATATTCATACATATGAAAAGAGATGTTTACATAAAAAAAAACAGAAAAATGTGGAACATACTCTAAAGCAGAAATGATTCAAATGTTGCTTTCCAAACAACTAAAACAAATACTGACCATACATTGGTGTTAGAGCAGTTTTAACCTCAAACAGGATGATCCTATCACAAGTTCAGGGCTGTCAGATGAGACTTTGTGCACATTTTCACCATCATGGATTTTCTAACAGATGTTGATTTGGATGATATTCCTCTCTTTGCCTAAGACACACAGGATCAGTGTTTTAGTATGCCTTTGCTGTGCCTGTGTTTACAGATTGTCCAGCACATACATTGGCTTTTATAAAGAGTGATGAGTTGTGTGATTATTTAAACAAACCTAACGACAGCTAGTTGGAGATTTAAAATAGCAATAAAGCAAATTTGAAGTTGGAACTATGTCCGATGTACATTTGAACAGTGAATTGTTACATGTTGTCATTTGCAGTTTTGTTGTTGCAATTTAGTCACGAGTGGCCTAATTGTCACAATTTCTTTGCAGTTTATCCTCATTTTATTTACAGTTTGTTGGCCAGCCCCTCTCAAATTTGTCTCACGTTTTTCACTTTCTGAAAACTAAATTCGCGAGTGTTCCAGATATTTGTGATGTCTCTGTGACAACTTTGAGAGGAAATTTGTCTTTAAACTTTAAAAAATATGTCCAAATTCCCGTAATAGGAGAGCTAGGCCCCGTGAGTCACACAAGGAAATTTACTAACGTTTACAGACAATTCATAAACTTCTTGTGTATGTCGTTTTTATCACCAGTAGTCATAGCCCAGTGACATAATGGCTTAAAAGGATATTTGGGTTATTTTAAAGTGGTGTTCTATTAGTTATTGAGGACCATACCCTCCAGTGACTTCACATAAAGCAAGTGGAGACTCAAGAAATAGGAGGAAATCCTCTGATCGGAGCGATACTTATGGCTATGCTCTGAACGGTGGCAAAATCAGCAGCTACATTTTCAGTATTTAAAGCAACTCTTGCTCAAAAAAGTCATACTGATGCATTAGAACTCTATATTACCTGCTTGTAGTCCTCTACAGTTTTGCATAAAACTGTTTGTTTCAACCTCTGAATTACAATGCTACTGTACTTCAGCAGCATAAACATCATAAACTAAACAAATGATGTTTATTCTTGCTCATGTGATGTTGGAAAAGAATATTGCACCTCTAATCACTAACATGTCTAATAACCTGCGCCGTTAACATGAACAGTAGTTGAAAATGGAGGTTTAAGGACATTTTTAAAAATCTGTTTTATGCCTATTGTGGCCATGTCCTGCTCCACATTGACTGAGGTTTATAAAACAGGCAGAACTGCATGGAGTTGTGTGTGTCCGCCACTGTGTGGTCGCTCCTTTGCGTCACATACGTTTAATGGCAGTTTCGTGGCACGACTGCTGCTGTTGTAACCCGTTCCCCAGTGATCAACCGGTTGAGGGAAGTTTTGGGCACCCCTGCATTAGACATTAGTTACTTGTATGTTAATGTACCTTAAAGCCATTGTTCGAATGAAATGTTTTTCTGCGGGAAAGTTTGAAGAACTTTCTTTCCTGTTGTGGATGGCTCTATCAAGAGCCTCAGCTGGTGGAAATTGAGATCAGATTGAGAAGCTAACGGCTAGTCACAGCAGGTCTGGTTCTAAAGTGAGTTGCAGCTGTCTTAAAACACCCATAATCATGACCTAGCTGTTCATGTGAACAATATTTTTTGTACTACATTTTACCACCATAGCAGGTGAAACATTCCACCTGTGGATGGTTTGTCTAAAAACACACATCATTCTTACTCATGAGGGTTTATCACACCAACAAATAAAATTAGATGCAGAAAAACCAGCTTTCTCGTGATATGTGACTGGGGCTGTACCTTTATACTGTTCACGATAACATCGGTTTAACTTTTCTGAGTGATAATCATAGTGTCATCTTGCGACATCAATGATACAACAACATGACGTGATTATGTTTGTCATTACTCAATGTGAGTTGCTGTTTCACAAGCAAGTTGAACGCAGGTCAGGGTAAGGTAGAAATACTTGAAACTTTCAGACAAATATCAGTTGTTGTTTCTCATTGTGAGATGCAGACTGATGGGAATCAAAGAACAATTTATATTGTTTTTCCAAGTTATTTTCTTAGTGATCACTGTTGTCATTAGTACTGTTACACACGCAAAGATTTTTTGTCCAAAAATTGTTCCTTTGAATATTTTCACCTGGAATTTGTAAATCTCTTTCTATAATGTTTTGACTAAATCAGTTTACATTGTTTAAATGTTAAATTTATAGCTTAAAGTCTGTTTGAAGTTGTTTTTGAGTCTTAGCTCTGTGGTGTCAAATTATCTTTTACTTTTAAGAATAATACTGAATAATTTAATAATGTTTGATTTAGCTATGTGTCTGCTATGGCGGTATAAGTTTGTTTTTGCATGATCCTGGTAGAAATAATTTCACTCTGCTATTCACAGTAAGTCAAAAAAGAAGGGAAATGCCCTTTACTAGTTTTCACTAATTAAAGCTACAGTCCAGAGTTATTGAGCGAGAGAGAATTTTTTTAATCCATACATCCCTAACCCCTACCGTTCCCTCTAACCCCACCTCTACAATTGTGCACGTGCATCACTCCGGTTTCTAATGCATTTTTCAGCAAGTTTAGTTGCCAGGCTTTTCTTTGTTTTTCTTCCTGAAGTTGATGTAGCCCCCGGTCGCTGGGGAATGGCTGATTTTTTAGCAGAAATTTGCTCCGACTTCATGACTGTGCTCGTCTGGTATGGCGACTGTAACTAGGAAGACACAGAGTGTCAAGGTGTGCACGGCCCCACCTTTACAGGTTAGCGCGATGCACATTCATGTTGACTGACAGCCAACAATGTGGAAACTTGAATTCTATTGACTTAAAAAATTTGGTGGTCAGTGTGATTTGCATAGGGGTCTTTGGGAGGAAGGAGGGTCTTAAGAAGAACTAGAAAAGTTTCTGAAGAAACTTTGAGAGGGCGTGCTACCGGCGGCATCAGTGAAATCAACATGGTTCTTCAATATTTTAGAGTCCAAAGTCCCATGACTATTTTAAACCAAGAATGAAGTTTCTCGGTTAAAGTGTGTCGAAGTGCCAGGCTCTCAAACATCAGTAAGTTTTTGCTGAAATTCAAAGGGCTAATCTGTTTTTGCGTCATTTCTGCCGTAGTCTTTTGTGAATAACTTTGCCGAACTGTCATTTAAAACATTCATAAAACTTTGATACATAAATAAATATTCCAGACTGGAGCTTTAATGCAGCAGAATGGTGCAGTCACAAATATCCCTAAGCAATCAAATTAGAGTTCCATTTTTTGCATAATTATATTGGGTGGTAAGGTAAGACTGGGCTACCTAAAGATAGTGACAGTGTTACTTTGAATTCCATCTTTAATTTAATCTCTGCCATGCATGAATCAGTTTACATTTTGAAGAGTATGAAGAGTTTATTTTTTCTAAACTCTTCTTCTGCTGCCATTTCTGCAGCTTTCTCTGTAGTGACACCTGCTGTTTGGGAGAGGAACTGCAGAAAGCCTGGTGCATTTTGCTATAAACCGAAATGTTGACTGATGGCTTGTTAAATTGATTACTAATGCATATCCTGTGTTTTATAATAACTTGATAGAACCCTCAAAAAGCTTATCTGGTCAGTCTGTTAATGTAGAGATGGAAGGACTCAATGAAAGAACGAGCAGAACCACAGCTGGACTCTGAGAACCTGTACTTGTGCTTCTCTCTGTGAATGTTACATATAAACTTTTGCTTTTCAGCTGATAGTTTGTAGCTTGCTGAAGACCTGAAGACATAACTACTGGCTGCAAGAAAAACCTTTTAGAAGTGACATGTTGAGTTTGTGATGTTGCGGTATCGTTATATCCCTTTTGTTTGAGTGGTAAGAAGTATGAAGACAAAAACACAAGCCTTTCTATGCAGTCGGTAATACCTCGGTAACATTTTAGGACAGCTTTCATTGTCTTAAAAGCAAAACACCATTTTACCTTAAGATGTCAGCTTAATGATGAGCCTAAATTATTTTAGAAAACAGTTGTAGATGGAAGCAAATGCAAATATTGTTATACTGATATAGCAAGAAGAAGCTGCCCGTCACACACTTTTGTAAACATTCACCAAGTTCATTGGGCCTGACGCTGTGCTGCAGAGAAATCATTTAGAAAAAAGTGTTATTTTATTCCTAATAAAAGCATGTAATTTCTCACATTTCAACCTCCCCTTACTGCATGTGATTATCTATTTACAGGCCTGGAGGTACAGCTCACAGAAATCATTGTCACCTAAAGGTGTAGCTTCGTATTATTATCTGAAGATCCTTTGTGTCCCACTACATACTGAGTAACACATCCAATGTGATAAACCTCCCCAATGCAATGGCTTCAGCTTAATGACTGCTATTATTTATTTAAAAAAAAACTAAAACTTTGTAGCTTTGTGCACTAAAGCATACACTCAAAAATATTGCAGCAAACATACGTATAGTTTTACTGCATGCAGAAATGTTAAAAGCACAAAAAATGTCTCCAAATATTATGATGTATGCTTCCAAGGAAGGCTTTAATAATATTTATAGCACACTTTTCTAGAAAAAAAGGAAACAGTTAACAAAGCCAATGTTGTAAAGAAGAGAACCTGTTTCTATTTTACACGTTTGCAAAGCATATGCAAATATTATTATAAACTATCAAGTCCCTAAAGAGACTTTGATGGTTCCTGCCATGTGATGCATACAGTCCAACACCATTATCTTTGTAGGGTTTACTGACATGTTGCAGATACATTGCAGAGTTGTAGATGTACCTTTTATTATTATTATTTTAAAAACTTTTAAACCTTGACCAAATACAAGAAGCACGAAGAGACAGGAAGAGGGGTAAAGTAAGCAAAACATTTGCAAAAATTAACATGAATGAATCAAAGGTTCATTTTATAACAACCTTTTTAGCTTGTTTAAATTTGAGATTTTTATGGAGAATTACTAGAAGTTGGCACTCATTTGGATCTAACAACAAACTCATAATTTTCTCCTCTGAAGGCAGCAATTTTATTCATTTTTTGAGAGTTTTGCAGGAGTTTTATTTAAAACAATATGTCTTATTTAGTCATTTTTTACATTTCTGACCATGTCAATCTAAGTGTCCCACATTTGTATGTTTCTAAGTTCACACACGTGTTCATGTCAGCTTTGATGAAAACTCTGCAATTTGCATATTCTAAATGTTATTATTCCCCATCAACCGGTATCACCTGTTCTGAGAGGAAGAGCCAAATGAACAAGTGAGAATACATAATCAGGATTTTACATTTAGTCATAGAATTACCTCTAAAGGTCAGTGTCTCAGCTTTCTTTGCTCACACACACAGTGCTGTTGCACAGCTTGTAACTGTGTCAGACTCACTGAGAAAAATAATCTAATGACACCATTTGAATTTTTTATTTTTTTGATAAATAAAAACAATATTTTTTTCAGGATTTAATGTTAAATCCCCCATCTGTAAATGAATGTGCAGTCAAGGTTTCAGATAAAAACCTGGATTAATCCTGTAAAAGTTTTGAATTGTCATTTTAAAGTAAAATATTTTTGGATAGAGAGAATAAAGTATTACTATTTATTTAAACTAAACTGTTCATATTTGTTGTGTTTTTTTCGTGGCATAAATCTTAAATCATGACTCGGACTTTAGCGTAGAAATCAGAAACCAGGCCCTCATTTTGTGCGGTTACGGGGGCAGGCGGGGGTAAATAAAACACTTAACCCCTTTCCTCCCTCCTCCTCCTCTGCTCCCCCATCTAGACAAGAACAGAGGAGCAGGCTGAGGGAGAGCGGTGAAAACGCAGGGCGAGCGCTCAGCTGTCACGTTAGCTCGCTGTTAAGCCATGTGGAATGATATAACATTGACGTCACGAGCAAGTGACGTACTGCAGGGTGATTGCAAAGAGGGGGAGAGAAAAAAAATTAGAAGTCTTATTAATTGTAGTAGAATATAGAGTCCGCCTCGAGCAGGGATGAAGAAAGGGAGGTAGAAAAGGTTCCGCTTATTATTGGACTTCAGGCCAGAAATTTAGAAAGAAGAAGAAAAACTGGATTATACATATTTTTATTTCAAAATAAAAAACATCTGATTATTGCATAAATTGCTGTTTTTTCTTGGAGGTCTGCCGAAGTTTAATTTCTATTTCTAAGCACAGTGGTGTGCCAAAAATATACAAGTGTACTAATGTTTAACAAATCCTCTCATCAGTTTTAGAAGGAGGAAAAGTCATTTGTTTAAAAACTAATTGTTGAGTGGGAAGTAAAAATTACTGGTTCATATTTCTGCAGGACGAGTGCAGCAGAAGGTGTGATATTAATGTGGTTTTATGGGATGAAATCATGGCATAATTAACATGTTTACATTTTGTCGGTGATCTTTCTGCAGCCAGCATTTGTTTTTGCTTAGCTTTTTATCAGAGCTAAACCTCCGTCTGAACAGTGTGTGTGTGTGTGTGTGTGTGTGTGTGTGTGTGTGTGTGTGTGTGTGTGTGTGTGTGTGCTCATAGACGAGTTTTATGTTCCAGCGCAGACAATCCTCGAGCTTTAAAGCCTTGAAATAAATCTGACTTTATTTAAAAATGTAAATGCTTTTTTCTTTTCTACTCCTTCATGAGAACCTTTGTCTCATTTGACATTAAAGCTCATGTGTTTTATGTTTTTTAAGTAAAGCTTTAAAATAGGTCAACAGTGTAACTTTAGTGTAATTTTGATGTTTTTTCCTTGAATTTTATTTATGTGGATTTGCTGAAATAACCTCTCACTGAAAGAAGAAACTGGATTACTTCAGTAAAAACACTCCCAAAAATGCTTATAAATATTTGTGTTGGGAAAAATATCTTTTTTATTTTAAGGAACCATTTTTCCTATGATTGTCATCAGTGTTTTAAATGTATTGTTCTTAGTTTTTGGGAGCACAAAACAGCTTGAAAGCAATTCTCAGTTTATTATTTTTACACATATTGATTTAGTAGATTTATGCAGTCTTATTTTTAAACTATTTTATGAACTTGTGTAATCTGAGCAGCTGTTTATCAGAACAAGAGTAAAAGACGTCCTAATTAAAGTAGAAATACGAATCTTTTTATTTTTTATTTTGGTTCAAACTTGGTTTTGTGTTATTGGATCCAGATGGCAGCAGCTTCTGTGAGTTTTTCTCCTCACCCCGGCTGCCTTTTAATGTCAGCACTAGTTTGCATAGGTGCTTTAAATTTTTCATTGCGGCGGCCGAGCCAGGAGAAAGGGTTAATCTGAGCGAGACTCTTGTGTTTGGCTGACTGCAGAGTGAAACAGGATGCAGCGACTGCATTGTCAGCCTGCTGGTGTGAGTGCAAACAGATGAGGAAATGCTGGAGCGGGTACTCCAAAACTCGGGTTGCCCTGGAAACGGTTTGCGTCATGATCACCAGCAATTAGCTTGCAGCTCTTTAGTTTTCATGATAGGTCTAGCAGAGCTTAGCTTAATGACTCTGGTGTCTGAAGAGCCACTTTCAAATAAAGGCTCATGTTATAGTAGTGCAGGAGTTTATTTTCTTCTCAGATTCACCAGTTTCTTCACTAAATAGGAAACAAATTGCTATTATTCGAAGTTGTTTTTGATATTAGAGTCAGGAATTTTAAGTGTTTCTCAAATAACGTTGATGTGATATCCTGACCTTAATAATTTTACAAATTAAATTTGTGTTGTTGGGCTCCAGAATTTAGGTTTATTGTAGGGGATGCAGAGCCTTTCCTTTGGGCAAATTAGACCTTTTCCCCCCCTGCAGCTGTTCTACCACCTGTATAAACTTAGTTTTTTCCCCAAAAATCAGAAATAAAATAAAATAAACTTCATAAATTAAATATGTAATAAAAAAGCAGTCCAAACCTGCTGGTTCTCTTTGTAACATGAGTCCGTTTGTACCTGGGAGGAGGCAGATTCTTTCGCTCGATTCGTCTCAGAAGACTTTAATGACACCACCTCGGGTTATAGTGTAGTTTTTGAGTTTAGGATGAGGTCATTGACTTTTAGTCCAGTTCAGCTCAAACCAGGTGGGAAAGTGGTTGAGGGGCGGCTCGGTTAGCCTCGGGTTAAATCGCCGCCGTGGGACTTTTAGCACAGCGAGGTCGAGGTGAAGGATGCAGTCATTTTACCTGCTCTTTAAATGACTGCTTACCATAGGTTTTACTGACTGTTAACAGTTTCCACACAACTTTACTGAAATGACATAATCCTTCCCCTCAATTCTCACTAAAACACCATCAAGCAAACCCCTTCAATGTCCTACTCTCACTTGTTCCCCCCCCCTTTCAGTCATTTTACTCTCAGTATCTTGTCTCACATTCCCTCTGAATTTCTTTCTTTCTCTGTGCGCCTCTTGAAAACGGTGTCAGCACTGCTGCTTTTACACCAAAAGGCTGTTGCTAAGTGACGGTTGACGTCAGCCGCAGCTACAGAGGAGGGCTTGTGTGTGTGTTTAGCAGCTGAGGGCAGATCCCACTGAAAAGGGCAAAAACTGTGAAGCACTATTAGTCACTGCAGTGAAAACCCGGAGTCCAACAAACAGGATCACCGTTTTCCAATAACTGGATGCAATTTATTCACAGGGACTTCTGGTGCAAAGTAAATCTTTCAAAGCAGAATGATGAGGTTTAGATTATTAATTTTTTTTTGTTTGAGAAACCGCTCTCGGCCAATCCCCACCCCCTTTTCTTCACTTTTTCTTTAGTCTGTCGCTGTCTCTCTTTTTTCTTTCTCACTTTAACCCCAACCCCTCCACTAGCCCCTCCCCCCACACACACATCTCATATAATGTGAGATGTAGGTGAGTTTTTTGAGCCTTTATTGGTTATTGTACGGTAATTGACATTGTTTGAGGAACCTCATTCTCTCCTTGAATTTTGACCTATTAGAATGTCCCAAAACAAAAGAATGAACAACTTTTAAGTTTCACAACTCCAAAACTGCTATATACAGTTACTTTTCTTGTAGTGTGTTGCTGTTTTTTTTAAAATTTTTTTATGTGCACAAGATTTGGTCTGTGCCGGTATGAGATTTTGACCAAACGATAACCTTGTGAACAAAATACTATGGCTTCACCGTATTTCAGTATGGAAGTTTGACAATTCATTATTTTTGGAACACCTGCAAAAAAAAAAATACAACTCTTTCTACTGAACTCAGTGTGATTAATTTAAACTCTTTTTAGTTTAGAAGTTTTTTTCCAGTGAAGTTGTGCAGGTTTCAGTTATTTGTGGGGACTAATATGTGCTCTACCAAGTGGCCTGCCAGTTAAATGGTTAAACAACAAATAGACAATTTGAAACAGTAGTTAATTAAAAATAATGCAAAAAAAAGGTGGTAATTAACAATAAATAATTTAATTAATTAAGCCTAATGGGTACTAAAGTGAGTTACAAAAACCAATTTAAAATGTTGATTCTAGTATTTTGTTTATTTTAATATTAATGTGAAAAAAGTGCAGGGACTGTAAGTGACTCACAAACACGTGTTCTCTCTGTATGTCTGCAAACATGTCAGTTTTAAACCTATACTGGGAAAATTCCATAAAGGCTCTTTACTTATGAAAAAGTGTTAATTTAGCAGAAAACTAGTTTTATTTTCATCTTTTTTTTTGTGCAGTGTCTAGAGGTTAACTTGTTGACATTAGGGGCTAAATATGCCACAATAAGCAGCATGCACACTTTTTTGGTTGACATGCTAGTTTTCTTATCTGGTTGCAAACTTTCATATGATCACTAATCGTAGAGATTGTTGCTGGTTTTTCAGCTAATGCAGTCAGAATACTGTCTGGGATCACTGGTGAAACAGCAGCGTAGCACATGGCTAATTAGCATATCAATATAGATGCCACCCTGGAAGCTATCTCTAAAAATCTGCAGCTGTAATCATCATCTTGTTGATAGTATACAAACAGCATGTATACTTTAAATGCATGAAAGAAAAGTGGTATCGCTGAATCTGTTGGAAAAAGCAACACAGCAGCAAGCTAGCCCCAATATTCAGCATTATTCTGGAACAAAATGCTGCATTAGTGTTTATATTATGTTTTAAAAATCATTACAATTTCTAGAAGAGAATATATTATTATGTGCTTTTTGTTATCAATGTATGTGGAAATCTTCCCCTGCCATTTGTGGAATTGTTAGTAGCTTTTTTGGTTTATTAATCTTTAGAAGATTATTTTTCTTTAGCTAAGAAAGAAAGAAAACCTGCACTCACATTTTTATAACAAGCAGCATTAATGTCCATACACACAGAGATGCATGGCTTTATAATAATTGCGATCAGCTTTATTAAGTGGTTGTTTGCAACTGTGCTGTTAGAAATTGAAAGTATCAGCTGCTACAAGCTGACAGCAGCAGCCTCGGCTCAGCAGCGCTGTGGCAGCAGAGACATTCGCTGGCCGGAGGGGGGTGGGGGTAAGCGCACGGATTAAAGATGCAGCATGTGCGTCAGAAGGTGAACTCTAACAGACACACTGATCATACAGAAAGTTTTGTGTTACTGTTGCCAAGTGATTCGACACGTCAGGTCAGCTGTTCGCACAAGTATAAAAAAACACAAGTGGAGCAAATTAAAAATTAAAAAGTGATACAAAATCCATCCGACTGCTTTGGAGACTCATGTTGGCTCTTGCTGCTGCTTCTGTCTACTCGCTTTTATTTTTTAGGATAATAAGACAACAGTTGTTATTTGTTTTTTTTTTTTAACATTTGTGAGAATTATTTTTGTTTGTTAATGGTTAGAGCAGTTATTCAGATCATGTTATGTATTATATTTCAGCCATGTTGGATTAAAAGATTGCCGGTTTTCATGCAATCCATGAAACTAATAGCAATATTATCATAAAATAATATTTAAATAATTCATGTAACTATAATTAAATGACCAATTTTTAATATTTAAGTATAACATGTTAATTTACTGACAGCAATTCTATAAAATAAATGTAAAAAGCATGTTTTGATAAATTATTTAATTGATTATTTTAAACTTGAGACTATATGACATAACCCATAATTATTTTCTGATATTTAATATTCTTTCTGATCATATGACTTGCTCTATTTTTTATTTTAACCCATTTGAAGTCTATTCTCAGATATCGACTGTCCTTCATGGTTTTAGCCTCAGTACTCTGTTTTGTTCTATTGTTTCTCTCTGTGGTCTAGAGAATCACTTCCTGGAATGACAACAACATATTCTTAGATGTTGAATTATGAATAGTTGCTTGCAAAAAATGAATTTTGTTTGCAGTCCGTAGATGTTACTGTAGAGTTGTTTATTGTCGCGTTGTAAACCTTGATCCCGGTGACAGAATGATGCAGTGAAATCTACACGGGGAACTCTTCCTTCTTAGTAACCATTAAACTTTTCTTTGGAACTCCTAAATGAATGCTAGATATTATTACACTATTAGGTAATCGGCTTGTCCTTCCAGAATCCAGTGTGTCTGGTGTTTTATAATAAGAATTCTCAAAACTAAACTAGCAAAGGTGTATAAAATAAATTGTTTGATATGTGCACAATGGTCCTGTTGCACTACAGCGTTAAAGTGCCTCGACAGTTGTTTTATAAAAAGTCTTCAGTGGAATATTGTGTACATGTAACCTTTATTCTCCTTGCTCCTGTTTAGTAAACCTATTTTAGGTTAGTTTGTGTGACGTCAACTCCCTGAAGAGTCACTTCCAGTATTTATGTGTTTCAGGTGATGTGAGGAGAGCTAACGGAGCTCTGAGTTTATACTCACAGGTGTAAAATGCTGATCTGTGGTGGCTCTCCAGCCATCCGACCGGCTCACTGTCAACACAACCTGCTGAGTGTGCTCGTCACTCAGATGAGATACGGAGGGTTTGGCTATCGACGAGCGCTCCTAAAGCCACTGTCTGACAGGTGGCTTTGTGTTAAAAAAAACAAACAAACTGATGATTATTTAATATTTAGTGTGGTTTCATAAAGAGAACAACTGTGTCACAGTAGCCTTCTCTGTTTTCATTTATATATTAGTTTTTAACTACCCTTTAAAATGCACTTTGTCTATTTAATTGAATGGGCAGGGCCGGCTTGGGGATTTATGTTTGATGAATGCAACAATAGCAGAAGATTAGTATCTGCAAATAAATTAAATATCCTGTGCTCAGCTGTTGAAAGAGGAATCATGTGAGTGATGCATCCTGTGATGAAGGTCAACCTCAAATATCCTCCCTCCAATGCTTTTTGTGCTAAATGGCAGAAAAATCTATTGTATTTAAATTGAAATATTGCAAATGAAATCATCTTTAAAAGCAGGAAGGAAAGTGTTTTTCCACAGCGCCGTTGTGTGCTTTAGGTTTATGCTTTAAAACGACGTGAGCTGAAATTTCAGGCAATCGTTTACAGAATAATTACTGTCTGATTCCTGGTCAGTGATTTCAGCCCTCAGCGGGACCTCTTAAAATTTGCGACCTCACTGTCCTCGTCTACTTTTCTCTTTTGCGTGTTAATCCAGCAGCAGGTACCTCGTGTCCGATGCTGGGAGCCTCGTGGCATTTTCACAGTCTCACTTCATTATCTGTACGCTAAACACCACAAGCTGCATGATGTGAAATACCAGACTACCCTACCCATAAACCAGGTTGTTCTCATGCTCTTGGATGTTTGAGGAAAAGGCATTTTGTGGAGTGTTGTGTTGCTGTGGAATTTAGCCCCTAACTTATTAAATTGTTGTAAATTATCTGAGTTGCTACTGTAAAGGTGTTCAGTTGGTCATTGTTAGTGGATAATAATAAAAGCTTCCAGTAAACTTACTGATACATTTAGGTTCTTTATTAATATTTTTATGACAGTCTTGCACAATATCAGTAGATCCTGCACAACCTGTTAGCTTTGTGGGATATTTTGCTAACAAACAAACAGGGTTAACTCCAGTAGTTGTGAGTTATAACTAATTATTAACAAAGCTTCACAGAAACAGGACTCTTAGCTCCTCCCAAACCACATTTTAGTTCAATATCTGTAAAACTGACTGAGTTTTAGCCATTTTTGTGTTTGCTAATGGTTGATTTGCTATGGCCATCTTGAATCGGCATGACGTCAAATGTTAATCAGCTGCAGATGTACATCAAGTGATTACTTTCAGAGAAGTTCATCAGAACTCATCCAGTGCTTCATTTGCTAACAAACACTCACAGAGGCAAAAATATTAACATCTGCCTTTTTGCAGCAGGTGGTAAGTAATAAGATGATTAAACACTATGCACTTAAAATGTAAAACCTAAAATAGAAAACTTCAAATATAAAGGTTGTTGTCATTGGATGAAATGACTTTCATTTATTTTTTGAATGCAATGTGGCAATATTGAGAAATAGGAAGGAATATTTGCCACATGACCTTGTTTTTATGTTTGAAATGATTATTTTAGCTTCCCTTTTGGAGTGTGGGATTAATTTACAAACGGAAGGTTTTTGAATATTGTGTTGGAAGTCTTTTGTAATGTTTGTAGTCTGGAATAGGAGTAAAGACATAAAGAAAATGTATTTTTGGTGAAAGGCAGTAAATATCTCCTGCTTTTATCACCTTTAAGACAAGATTTTAAATGATGTTTTCAGCAAATTTGGATTTGGTTTTGTTAAAAGACCTGCTGGTAGAATCAGAGGGATAAACCCAGGATATTGGCCCCAACCAGTTTAACCACTGCATAACTTTATAATAAATCACCCTATTTGACATTTGAACCTTTAAAAAACATCATGATCATTTATTCGTTGACGGCTTTAGTTTGGTGGAGTAGTTTTCTCCTTTTATACCTTATTTTTACATGTTGTGCAGTGCTGCAGCGTTGATTGTAACCTGTGTGAAACCTCCTTTAATGGGTTTGATGCTGAGTTTTAAATGGCTTTGGGTGGTGGAGTTTTCTTTAAGACATTTTGGAGAGTGCATGCATGATTCTGACCTTTGCCTCTGTTTTAACCCAGGCCTTCACATTCTGATCAGCATAGTAAGACAGAACAAGCTGAAACACGTCTTTAGATGCTGTGGAGCAGCCAAACAGCTCCTCACTGTGAAGATAAAAAAATAAAGTGAATTTGTCAAAAAATTGTACTCATACTTGATAGCTGTTAAATGGCTTAAGTGTTTGTTCTCAATTACTTATAGTAACAAGGCTGATTGACGTAGGGATGCTTCAGAGTGGCCCACTCGGTATTGATTTTGACCTTTAACTCTGTAAGTATACAACGCCAGGCTCCCTCTTGTCTCCCTGTCTTTAATAGCAGCTTAGAGAATGTGATATGCAAAGAAGAAAAAAACAAAAGGAGAAGCTGTTCACAGCCTGCGCTGGTCACTTTCTTGTAAATGATTTACTTAACCACTGTTGTGGTCTCTTCCGTCGTCGTTCCCTCTGTTCCACTCTCTCGACTTCCCTGTAAACTCCTCCCACCGCTTCTCAGCTCTGATGGATGGCGTTTGTGTTCACATGCTTGTTATTGGCCAGAGCTCCAGGGCTCAGGCGTTAGCTTGTGTTTATGAGAGGAGCCTGCACTGATTCCATGATAAAACCAGATGTTCCCTTACAAGGCTCTGAGCTTTACTCATGCAGCTCTCATGTCCATATCAGGTAGAGCCTTCCTGTTGTACTCAGGTCTGCCAGCCGCTTAAGAGTGGCCTGCTTATTGGGCTCCATGGTGGTCAAAAAAGGTTGTGTGTGAAGGACATGTTTTGCATCTTTGATGGTTGTATACTATTAACAAAATTATGTGGGGAAACGGTTCAAAATAATTTTTAAAAATTGACTTATTTTGCTCAGGGTGATGGTGTGTTTATATTTGTTTGTGCTACGGAGCGTGGTCTTTGAATTTATTGTAATAATATTAAAACAAATCGAACGTACCCTATGTGGACTAGATACCTGTCCAGGGTGTCCCCACCTCTCACTCTGTGACTACTGGAGGTACGCACCACCTCCCCGTGACCCTTACTGGATGCAGCTGTTAAGAAAATGAATGGATGATTGGATACCTCATTGTGTCCATGAAGATATTTTCTGAAATGAAGTGCTACGGGAACAATAAACTGAGTACGGTAATAAGTGGAAATAGAAATATTAAAAAAACTAAAATAATGGTAAAATAAATACTGTGACACCCCTAAAGTTGTATGGAAAATAAGTCTGATCTAGCTTATTTGTTGTAGTTTTCACACAGTGTTTTTGGCTTATTTGTGAATTTGCATGTGATTCTCCACAAAGTATTATGTATTATTTTAAAAACTGCCTCAGATTTTGAGTATGACACAAGAATAGGGATGAAATGGCTTTAAAATTACTTTGTGTAATTCAACAGATATTACCGGTAATAATATTGTGTTTTAAAAGTTGTGTCATATATATATATGTATAACTGAAGATATTCTATTTACAGGCCGTCCGCACGCAGCCTGTGATCTGATCGGCTAGTTTCAATTTGCGCCTTCCATTGCGGAGCGCTCGGTGACACGTGCACCCCACGCGCCTCACAAGCAGCAACCCCCCGGACCGAGCGCCGAGCTGCCAGGACCCAAAATGCCACGACCGTTTTCCAGTCCCAGTCTATCCCTGATTTGCTGTAATGAAATAAACAGATGACTTGTTAGCTCAACATTTTCATCATTACATC
Organism: Callopanchax toddi; assembly: GCA_006937965.1. Taxonomy (NCBI): domain Eukaryota; kingdom Metazoa; phylum Chordata; class Actinopteri; order Cyprinodontiformes; family Nothobranchiidae; genus Callopanchax; species Callopanchax toddi. Next base: position 651,199 of record SSNR01000015.1, read on the forward strand.
AACTTTCTTTTCTCACATTGTGCAGATAGAGACTATATAGCTACATTCCCAGCTCACTAATACAATTTAAAGAGATTTAGTCCTCTATGGGGATTCCAAGTCCTCTGTGCGCTTTAACTATCCACTCATTGTGACTTGTAGTTTTCCCAAAGTAACTATTAAAACCAGTAACTGTTTCACTCCTGTACATAAACGAGGCGCAACTGTCTTGTTTCTGAGGATTAGATCATTCGATGAAGTGAAATGTCATACGCAATATGCTGTTATCCTCATCTTACAGACCGTAACCTCACTGTTATCAGATCTGCTCAACCTCAACACAAGACGATAGGTTGCTTTGCTGAAGGCTGAATTTGACCAATCTGGAAGGTTACATCAATCAGTCCTCTTCTTTGATGACTGTGACTCACGGTAGATCTGCCTCGTTCTCTTCTAAAGTGATCTTACTGGAACGTGAGCGTTCACAAACTTAATTTGCCAGTTTACCATATGGCATTGTGAGGCATGGTTCAAAAGTTAACAGCGTTAGTGGTTCAAGTGTTTGACAAGAAAGAGACAAAGAGGAAAAAGCTGGCTAGATGTGAATGTGCCTACAGCCAGTTTTAATAAACAATCATAAATGTATATAATAAAAAAACATTTGGGCTGCACAATATTAGAAAAAGGTGCTGTTGTTATTGGAAGTGCACCTGATTTGCAAATAATCTTATTAACATGTCATTTGTGTTTGCGATTTGTTGCAATTCTAGATACTGTGATGACCTGATGAACTGGAGGATTGTTTGTCTAAACAGGTTGTCAGCAGCACATAGCACCGCAGAGGAAATAGTACTCCTAAAAAGGTGGGATAATATCGATAACCATGATGAATTTGGACATAATATTTGTGATACAAAATTAGAGCTGCACCAAAAAGTTGGCTGGTGATTGGAATTGGCCAATTATCAGTATGAGCCTCTAATCAGTCATTCTGAAACTCAAAAAACAGATTTATATGTTGGGTCTGTGAATGCATCATTGCTAAACTGCAATAAAACAATCTGACAACGTTCCTGGTCTGTGAACTCACCATTTCATATAAACGTTTTTACTTCCAGAGTTATAATTTTCAATAAATCATTTACAAAAATGTCTTATGTTAATTATAGTTCTTTGAGATGAGGAGGAATTGTCCATCTCTTTACAGAGCTTTCATTATGTTTCAGCCCTACTACATACAGGTACATCTTGAATATCGGAAATTTGACGTGATATACACATCAATATTGTATAATGTTGATGACTATGGCTTACAGATCATGAAATCCCAAATTCAGTGTCTCAGAGAATTAGAATATTACATAAGGTCAGTCAAAAATTACATTTTAAACAGAAGTCTGTTCATTTCTATGCACTCAAAACTTGGTCGTGCCTGAGTTACTTCATCATTTCAGCGTGGCATGGAGGAGATCAGCTTGTGGAGCTGCTGAAGTGTAATGGAAGCCCAGGTAGCCCAGCCTCAGACCACCTGGGTCTGGTGTCTCTCATCCTCCTCTTGACAATCCCCCATAGATTCTCTATGGAGTTCAGGTCAGGAGAGTTTGCTGGCCAATGAGAGCTCAGGAACACCATGGTCATTGAACCAGCTTTACCTTTGGCAGTGTGCAGGTGCCAAGTCCTGCTGGAAGTCTTAAAATTTCTGCATAAAATATCATTTTTAAATTGATTTTATGTAATATTCAAATTTTCTGAGACACTGAATTTTGGGTTTTATATAAATATATGATTTTCTGAAAACAGTGACAAAAAAACCCTGAACTTTTTCACAATATTCTTATGTTTTTTACATGTACCTGTGTTGTTTTTGCCATATCTTTCAGTGGATTGTTGTAAACCAAACCTTGGATTTGCTGTAAGCAGGAAGTAAAAGGAGGAAAACAAAATTCAGGTTCTTTCTGTATCAATGAAAACAATAGATATTTGTGACGTGAAAAAACACTCCGACTTGAACATTGTGAGTCACGAGGTCTGTGGCCTTTTTTAATAATCGCATGTCTTAACACTCTGTGAACCTGTGATATTTTTTATGAACCTGCAAATCAACAAATCAATGTCAGCTGAAGGGACGCTGAGAAGTACTGTTCAGAGTATTTACACTTGGGCTCGGTGCCATCGCCCTCCAAAGGTCAGACATGCCTATATTCTTGCCAATCTGTTGTGATAGCGATGAATTGCTGCTTTTCAGGTCAACAAAAAATTTCAGCTCAGATAAAGTGTAACCTGCGTCGACAGCCTGCGCTGCAGACTGCCTTCAGCTATTTATAGGGGCATGATTTACTGAGTGGTTTCCAGTAAATGTAGGGCTAAAGTCATGCATGGATTAAATCCCTTTACATGAAGTATTGTTGCGTTACATCAAACTGCATTTTTTAATTTTTATTTTGAAACTTCCAAAAGTCCATCTTCTGAGGTGTAAGTTATCTAAGTTACTTTTTACCAGCTGAAGATAGATAGACACTTGTAGGATGCAGACTGCAACAAGTTCTCTGTTTTACTCTCAGGATATCTGGCAGCTAACTGTCCAAACACATTTTCAGCTATTTTCCTTTTTAACCGTCTTTTGTAAATGTTCAGCTTTTTAGCAATTCTTTGGCAATTATAAACAGAAACATCTATTCAAGTTCATGTTTTTTCCTTGTTTAGTTGTTTGGTAGAAAATCAGAACATAGTGGTTTGCAGACTCTACGTTGCCAGCGTTGGTGGCTTCTCGCTCAGTGCTGGTGTTGAGTGCTGTCAAAAAGTTACAGGGCATGAAACATACCATTGTGAGAAAAAGTTCATCACTGACGCACTAAGGCTGACCTTACTCATATTGTGGCATTTTTGTTGTTCCTGCACATTGTGTTTGTCATTATGCAAGCGCTACTTTGTGTGGCTGGCAGCCAGCTGAAGAAATGCACGTGTCAGAAAGTATATTCAGATCGTGTTCTTTCTTAGCGAGCACCAGAGCTGCTTTCGGTTCTTTTTTTAATTTGAATTCTTTTAAATGAGAAAGATTGTAAGTAGGAATATATGGATTAATACTTGTATTTCTTTATACTTCTGTCAGTTGCTTATAGGGTGTGAAAGTAAATGTATATAAACTTATAAATACGTTTAAATGTTATATTAAATGACAACTTTGAGTTGAATACGGTTGATAAGGCATAAGATAAAGTTCTAACGGAAATTTAATTTATAGTGGCACGTATGGTTTTATGATTAAACATAATTAGAAAAGTTTTTATACTTTTGATCATCTCTAAAGTCTTTGTTAATATTTTTGTGTTTTTGCTCTCATTTTCTCGCCTCGCCTCGCCTCGCCTTCTTCCGCTTATCCGGGTCCGGGTCGCGGGTTTCTGTTTGTCAAAACTTTTACAGAGTTCTCCAAAATATCAAAGACCAGGAAGCAGCTGATCTTTTTTTTTTTTACCGCTCTTTGATGATAAGGCTTTTCATTCAGGGACTTTGGTTCAACTTGTTTTTCTTCTGTTGTACATCCTCGTTTAGACATAATGTAATAAACTTATGCTTAAGTCTTGAACTTTAAATTGACCTATACTATCAATCTGACCTCTCTGACTTTTCTTTTGAATGCAATTCTTTTTATTTTCTCAACATCCAGTCTGTTTCTGGAGGTTTTATAAAAGAATCAGTGGTTGTTTTCTTCTTTGTGTAACTCTATTACACTGACAATTGTATTTTAGGTTGTGATTTAAGTAGAAATTACACCAGAATTTTATTTTTTACATATAAAACCACTTTTAGGTTTGAATTACTCAATTCTCATCTGATTGTCATTTATGAAATGATTGAAGTGGCAATAAGGAATGAAGCTGATTCACAGTAAGGTAGTGCTTAAGGCTAACAATTAACAGCCTAATATTCCTTGAAAAAGGCCTATTGTCATCTACATTTCATAACAGAATTTAAAGCTCAGATAATTTTATGTTGAGAAATGATAGAAATAAACTTTACACAAGATTTCACACACTATCAGAAAATCTTGATTTGTTTGTGCTTGTAGTGTGTGTTGTGAATGACTCACAGCTAGAACAAGTTGTAGCTTAATATCTTAAGCTATATTAATATTTTCACTTTTAGGAACAGCAATTTGTAGAACATCATATGTACTTCATGCTAGCAAAAATTTCTCAAGTTCACTGGAAACGTTATGTTAGAAAATGCAAGTTGCTTATAGGAGAAGAACTTGAACAATCTTGCTTCAGTCGAAGGATTTAACGCCCTGTTTCCTGATACTCAGCACATCAGAATTTATTTTATGTGGGACGTGTTCTTCCAAAATGCACAAGCGATGGATTCCTCTTGGGAATATGTATCTGGAGGCTTGGGGCATCACTGGCAGTAAGAATGCACCGCTGACTGACGTCAGATCAGCACAACAAGAATTGCTTAAGACAACTGCACTGATAGCCATCTTTCTGCTCTTGACATCTTAGACGTGATAAGTGTCATGTTGTGTAGGCTTTTTTCACCTTCTAACAATGCCATCTTTGAACAGTTGTAAAAGACATCGACAGTCATACTCGTCGTACTTGTTTCTTAAAGTCGATGATCTGCACGTGAACCTGTAAATGATTTTGTGTACACGTAAAAAGCAAAACCGTGTGATAAGAATCTGCCCAGCAGACAGAGAAAAGAGGAAAAGTTGATGATACGTAGCTGTTTAGTGTTTATTATGTCTGGACTAAATCTGTTGTACAGACTGTTGTTTCAGACTAAATTAAGAGGAAATTTTTCCTTTGGCCAAACATTACCTAAAAACAGTGCAGTTTCCTTTTCCACATTATATTGTAAAAAGGTCTTTATCGAAGCTCGGTCTTGGTCTTTTTTTTTTTTTTTTTACGATAAGGCAAAGTGCGACTTGTAGGTAACACACTGTAACTTCTCAGAAAACAAAAGATCAGCTGAACCTTTCATTGACCCAGTAGTCTAGAACGTTTGGATCGACTGTGCAGAGCCTTGAATACTTTTTTAACTGATAAAAAAAACAAACCAACCAACTTGAGTACATGATTTTCCTTTTGCCTCCTAAAAGTTCTGATCAGTTGTTTAAAAACACTTTGGTTAAATTTCTGGGTGCGTATTTGCATTTTGTGTGCAGTTTTTACAGACTCATATAAACCAAACCCTTTGAAAACCCCTTCATCCTGAGAACAGACGAGAGAGCTGTCTAAACGCTGCAGCAGAAAACTCAGTCCCAGCTTTCAGTCTACCTTTGATCTTTGGGGAAATAAAGCTAGTTAGGTCAGTCTCATTTGCGTATTTTATTGCAGCTGATCAGTCATTTAGTGTCATCTAAATTCCCCTGGCTTCCTGTTGTTGTTGTTGGTGCTGTTTTTTATGTTTAAAGTTAGATTTAGTTTACTTCATAAAAATGGATTTCCTTGAACCACACAGAAGTTGACAAAACGATCCAGAGTTTCACTCTTTATTTATCTGAAAGGTACATTTTTTATTTTGATTAGTGTTGGCTGGATGGACTGGTGTGTTTGGTCCAACTTTGGAAACCCAGAGCAAATCTGAAACCTTCAACTGAAAGAAAACAAGTTTGGTGAACGAACTTACCAAGTGTTTGATGTAAGAATATGTAACTCATAGTTAGGACTAAGGATGTTTGATATCGATAAAAATGGATATCATGACTTTTTTGCCATTTTCCCAATAACGATAATATGATGATATTATAAAAAAAGTTACGCCTAATGTTCTACTTTATTCATTCATTATTCTAGAATATTTTTCCTATTGTTGACACAGATATTACTTATCTTCACTGCTACTGTGGGTTTGCCAGACCCCTGAAGCGTTTCCTCCTCATAATCCCATCAGTGGTTAGTCCGGAGGAGGTGAAATGTGTTATTGTTGCTACATTTTTCATTGTAACCACTGTTCAACATAAACGGCAGATTGCATGGCGCGACTAGTCCACTAGCGGCTAATGGCTAGCCTCTCCAATGCTAGCGCCAGCCTATCTGAGCTAAGGGTTAGGGTTAGCTACATCGACCTGGAGCAGCAGACACACTATAGTTTGACTTCTGTAGCACCATATGAAGAATACATTTCATGGTATTTTTCGGTTCTCCATTTCAAAGTGGGGTAAATATATGATAATGTCTCATCGTCAAAATAAAAGTATTGATATTATTGAAAACGATATGTATCACACACCCCTAGTCAGGACCAGACATAGAATTGAGGGGAAAAAAATCTCAAAACCGAGGTCAAAAGTCTGCGCATCTAAGATAGAAGATCTAAGAAAATCTACAGAAGCTCAAAATTGTGATTTGGATAGAGTGGTTTAGTTTGTAGCTTTTGTAGTTTCCACCATGGAGACAGGCCTCTCCTAGTATTTTTATTCAATCAAATTACTCATGTTAGAATTCATAATCACCTGTATTTGTTCATAATAAGAGTAAAAGTAAACTCTTTTAACAGTTAAAAAATGACCTCTTATTGCTGTCTGTCTGACTCATACAGTTTTTGCTCATGTTTATTTAAAGGTACATTCCAAAACGTCTACTCCGACTGGTTGGAAATAGCAGAGGGTTGAATGTAGTTCCATCGTCTTTGATTGATCAAACTAGACAGATTTTTCAAGTGCGTTTCCTCTTGATGCTGTTTACTAAAGGAAGAAAAGCCAGGACTATAAATAAAAAGAGTTTCAGGCAGCTCAGGAGCAGCGTCCTCGATGAGCGGTAATAACTCTCTTTGGTGTGGACCTTGCTCTCATTATCAACAGTTATTTTCACCATACCTTTTGTTGACTTTACTCCAGCATACCATGCTCTGCTCAGCCGTGTTCCTCGACCTTTCTAAATGATATTTTAGTGGTGATTTGTCCTTAATACTTCTTCAGATCTTAATATTTGTTTTATGTTAAATAATACGAGTCGCCGACAAGATCTGCACCTGGAATTCCAAAATAAAAGCATCTAATCTCGTGTTATTTTTGTAAAAATTTGAATGATTTTAACAATTGAGAGTTGCTTTTTAATTCACAGGATCACTAAGAAAGATGTTTTTTTATTCTAAGTAGATGTTCCTCTTGTTCAGGGCAGAAGCTGAACAACACCAGGTTCAGTGAAGTGGTAGGTGAGTGTGAAAGAGGGATTTTGAACAAGCTTCTTTCCGTCATACTACCAGGTTGAGACAGAAACAAGCAGTGGTTTCGTTCTGCAGCACCCTGAGTTATCCCGTTGGGCCTGTGTGTGTGTGTGTGTGTGGGTGGGGGGGCTGCAAAGCCAAACTACTGGTGCAGAAAGATTTATACAAGACTTGGAACCTGTCGAGGATGTATCCTCTTGTTTTCCTTCCTTCGCGGCTGCTCTGTTTATAGTTTTGTGATCTGGCACCATCACATTTGTTCAGCGAGTTAAAACCAGAAAACATGCAAATTGTATGCATTTTAACCTAAAATCTGAAGCTGCATCTATTGTTTAGAAATATAGAAAGTCATATTTTATTGTTTGATGTGACTTTTTTTTTGTCTTCTTAAGAATCTGTCAGGTCAAAAGTTCAGAGACAGTTTTTTTAATCCCAGTCTGCTCCTTCCTTCGTCTAAAGCCTCAGCACTCACGGCTCCATTCTGTCAGTTAAGCTGTTCCCAAACACTCTCCAGACCTCTCCGGTGGTTAGAGCTCCTTACCGGATATCAGAGGCGTAAAACTGAGCTTTCATCCCCTCTTTGTGGATCATCTTGTTTTCTGTGCGTGTCAGAGCCCAGCGCGTGTGGTAGGGCTGCTGACGCCATATGTCGCTGCAGGCTGACGTCAGTATTGCTGCGTTGCTCTCCATACAAATGTCCTGCTTGCTGCCCACCATTGATACCCTCTCTCTGCTCTGCCCCTACCTCTTTCTCCCTCCCTCTCTCTCTCTTATTAGCATGTTTTTATCACTTCTAGCACCTCTCACACCGAGGAGCCAGGCTAATATGACACACGGGTGTAACTAACTGCTGTCTAATAGCTCGCACAGGTTTATTGACTCCTGTTAGGAAACATTTACGACCCGTCTCATGCTGAAGTATTGTGCGAGAGGGAGTTTTTGTGTGTTTGTGTTAGGAGTTCTTTTCATATTTCCAACTTTTGGTGAATTTATATCCTTTATCTTGCGATTAAATGTCTTTCTGTTTGCTTTGCTGCGTTTGTGTGAACGAGTGGAGTGTCGAATGTTTTGTTTTTCCTCTCTTTCTGGAAAAACCTGAACCATAAATTGTCTTTGTGCATTTGCTCATGCGAGTTTGCACTCAGTGTCACACATACATGAGATATGGGCAGCTGTAAAAGTTTAAAAATAGAGAAATTTATCAAGAGAAAAGCACAAAAAGGAGTAAAAGGAACAACAACTTAGTGTAAAATGCTTTTGTCAGTGACAATTTATGCCTTCAAGGAAAAAGAAAATATTTAGCAGGAAAGCATTTAACAGAACTGGTTACATATTTGGATGGTTAGTTGATTTGTGTTTATTTAGTTGAGTAAGAAAAAACATTAGTGTGCTTAAAAACTTGCTTCACAGCTCTTCCAGGTCATAAACAACACTGTTTATTTATGAAGATGCATGAGAACAGGTGTGTTAGTGTCCTGAGTCGTGCATCTTTTTGTATTTTTATCCAGTGTTCTCTAACTAAAGAACATATCACCTGTTCCCTGCTTCCAGAAACACCCCATCATATATATTTTTTGTGGTTCGGTTAATTCGGCCTGCTTTCTGTAAGAGTCTGAAGACTGGTCTTGCAGAGGTTAAGTGAAATCATGCTGTAATGGTTGACAGATTGCACACGTAGTCAGCTCTATCGTGTGACACATCCGAGAGCGTCACTGGGTGTCAGGAGTCCACATGGATCCTACCATCCACCTGCGTCTCACTTTCTGTTTTTTCTTTTTTTTTTTTCTCAACCGTCATCCCTTCTTTAATGTCAGCCTCTCCTTCAGCTTGGACCCATTTCTGATTCGCTCTGTAAACAAGCAGAAGGCCAACAACTCTGTCCTCTGGCCGTCTCCCGCCATCTCGTTGCCATGGTGTGTGGAGCATTGTTTGCTGGCCTCTATGTCGGGTTGCCATGGCAGGGCTTATTTGCCATATTAAATGTTTGGCAGCATTGTACAGATGCTGATGACAAAACACCCAACATCTCGCTTTGATCAATGAAACGGGTGCCGATTAGAAAGAGGAGTGGACCCACTGATCTATTTATTATCATTAAACATAGAGCTGCTTCATGGTTTATTGGGTTTGTCGTACTTTTTTAATTATATTTGAATACTGTTGGGTCCTCTGTTATAAAAACAAAACATTTTAGTTTTTGTCTGTAAAAACTAATGTAAAGTCTTCCAAAGTAATAAAGTGAATATTTCTTTAGTCATGTTTTTATCTGAAAATCCCTGAATTTGACCAGATTTTAAAAATTATTTGAGTGCAACATAATTTGCTGTCAGTGTGCTGACTGGGTGTGTTTACATGGTAGGATGCAGCTCATGGTATTTGTTGCTTTTCTAGTGGATCAGTCCTCTCTCCCTCTTGTGGTGCAAAGTCAAACTGCATGGGATCTGTGTTTTTACCCACTTGTCTGTGTCAAACAGGAATATTGTTTTTGCACTAGGCGTTAACTCTATGTAAGTAGCATGCTTTATTATTAAAATAATTTTATTTGAATTGTAAGCTCACTTGACGTCAGAGATGGGCGTTACACAACATGTGCCAGCTTTGACCCCCACGCCGCTGTGAAGTGCGAGAGCTCCTGTGTGGGTACCAACAGATAGCATGGAAATGCAGCTGATTGACGTAGTTGTAGCTTGATAAGATCTCATAACTCCATTGTAGACGCACCGTGGTGGTTTTAGTGGTTTGTTTTTCTGCTTTTGCTTTCAGTGAAAGGCCTCGGCCTGCTGTCACTCAGCCCGCCAGCCAGCGTGCAGCACACAGTACCTGCAGTAAGAAAGTGCATTAAGTGGTACAGGAAATCCTTAATGTAAACTGTTACTACACTGTGTTTAGATAAGAGGCAGCAAAGAAAAATCCAGCACACGCTCTGCTCTCTCTCTCTGACCTGCCAGTGCCCCCCCCCCCCCTTCTCTGACGCCGTCGGCTCAACGTGGAGCACAAATCAAACCTCCCTCTATGTGTCGTATTGTCTGTTAGGAACAAACGTTCAGACAGCGGTGACATTTGACTGAGAATCGTCTTTTGTTTTTCAGATGATCTTATGGGACTGGGATCTGAAACACTGGTACAAACCACAGTATCAGGTCAGTACTGCATCTGTTTCAGTTTACGTACTCTTGTATTATAAAGGAAATCCTCTTCTTTTTAACAGCAGGGGTGCTTAGAGTTGAACCACAATTACCTTTTTTTTTAGGACATTCAGTTCTTTTTCCCCACGTTTCTTTTGGCCTCAAACATTGTGTAAAAAAAGGAAGAAAGAAAACTTGTATACAATGGCCTTGGATTCATTGTCCTGTCACATTTTTATCTTATTCAGACATTCTATGTACTTTTTAAACTATTTGTGTAATCTGACAAAGAATTTAGCAGCAAAAGCCAAAAGTCATTATTTGTTCATGTTGTTGACATAAAGTTGACCCAGTCAGAACCTTTTCTCCTGTGAAAGCTGCAGGAAAAAATGCAAGGATTACATTGTGATGGATTGTTCTTGCAATTTAAGGGATTCAACTTTTAATATAACCATAGTTTCCTGCTTTCCAAATGGAAAGTTGTTTCTACTGTCTTCCTTTGTAAGACCCTGGGATGAGGAGACAAGAAGAGAGGAATGAACCAAGAGTTTGACATTTGAAATACCAGCAAAGTCAACTATGGGAAAATTACATACCTAAATGAAGTAAATACACATTTTGAAATAATGTCACCCCGTTTGGGCTGCTTCACACTGGATTAAGACCTCGCTACACTCTCGTTGTCCCACTAGAACTCGTCTGGATCGTTGCAAATTAAGAAAATGCTTGTAGTGCATTCTCATGTTCCCCCACCACCTCAGCAGAAAGTTCCTGAGACAGTCCAACCAAGCCACACAAAGACCCAACATCATAGATCCACTGCCACTACGCTCCACCCAGGACCCCACTATGCTGCTTCCAGGGAGTCTACGGAGTCCTTAGTCCATATCTGAAGGCTCTACTGAGACCCATTAAAAACTACTTATGTTCTGGTTGATTTTGTATATCATAGCAAGGTCTTTAAATCAGGGGGTCTCAAACTTAGTTCCTTGAGGACCACCATCCTACATGTTTTGGTTGTTTCCCTGCTTCTGTTTCAATGTGTTGGAGTAGGGAAACATCTAAAGCACGTAGGACAGGCCATCCTCTGACAGTACTGTTCTGTTCCCTAACCTGAGTGATGTCCGGGTTCGTGTGACAGGGTGCAGTCAGTGGCAACGGAGTGGATCTCTCCGTCATCAACGAGGCTAGAAATCTGGTGTCAGACCTGCTGATGGACTCGTCGATGTCACCAAACAACGTTGCATCTCTGCGCAGCATCTCCAGCCTGCTGGGGACGTTTTCAGGCTCGTGCCGGCCCAGGGTCAACCCCTTCACGCCTTTCCCGGGTTTTTACTCCGTAGAGGCAGAGGAGTCTGTAGAGAGGAGTGACAGGAAAGGCATTAAGGTGTGTCAACGTTTAACCAGAGCAGTAAAGTATTACCTACACCTAAAAGCCCAAGTTTAAAATTTGTTGTATGTGTAAATAAACCAAACTTCATCTACCTGCCAGGGTTTGAGCAGCAGGAACAGCCTCCCCACCCCTCAGCCCAGACGGAGCTCCACCTCTTCTACACCTTCAACTCTGCCTCCTCTCGACTCCGCCGCCTCACGCTGGGAGCGCAACAACGGAAAGAGACCCCACTGTGACCTCAGTTTGGCCAGGTATCAACGCCTGTTGAAATTTATAGATCCAATTATGTTCTTCATAAATAATAATAATAACTCCAGTTGTAGTATTTTTCAGGAGGATCTTCAGCTTTTACCTAAAGTACTGTTTTTTTATTTAACTTAATTTTACTCAAGCTGAGTTTAGCAAAAAAGTTTTTAATCAAACAAAATGTAAGTCTTAATTTAGGTCATTCACATCAGATTATTGGAATGGTTTATGATTCATAACATCTTTATTAATATTGATCCCAAATTTTTACGGGACTGAAAATAGTTCTAATAACGTCAAAAGCTCTTTGGACATCTGTGGGTTTATTCATTCCTTATTCATACTGTTGAAATCAGGGATGTCCAAAAGGGCCGAAATGTTCAAGTTAAAAGTCCTCATGGGCCACTTTGTTTGTTTTTAAAGCCAAAAATGGTTTTATTGTGGGTTATTTATTTGTAGTCCTCAAAATTACATAGATGCAATATTTTAATTGTACAAAACAAATTAGTTTTTTAATGAAAAGGATCAGTAAATCTTTGTAAATATGAGAAACAAAAAGGAGCTTGTTCATTTCACTTAATTTAGAAAAGCATAAAAATCCATGGATTTGATTGGTCGATTGTTTTCTAGATTCTTGAAACAAACTTTTCATCCATAACCAGCAACAAGAACAGGGTCTGAGTCTCTCTTTCTTCAGGGATGCTGCTGGTTTTAGTCAGGTTTTAATGGATGGAGCTCACAAGTCTGCCTTTTAGTAAAGATCAGTTTGTGGTTCCAGTTACCAGGAAGGTAAATTAATGTGTGGACATCAGTCGACTGGACAGTCAACTTTTAGGCCTCCACTTAGTAAAAGTCTGAACATAAAAATGTATAAAAAAGGACATAAAGAGCCTTCTGCAATTCTTGAAATGCTCCACAAATGCCCCCCGGGCCAAACCCTATTTTAATGCATCTAAAAATGCAGCATTAGAGTTTGTTGGTGTGAATCTACAACGTGCAGGCAAACAAGCTGTAAGGTCAGAGGAAACAGGATTTTCTTAGTTTAGATCTTCTCAGGTTGGTTTAATTTTGTTGTTTTCTGTGGCTCCAAATCCCTGCAGAAGTCATGACAAAGTCAGTCAAATTAAATCTAATTATAAAACTAATATCATTTAATCCAATGCAATTACTTCCAATTAAATACACTGGTAAGTGTATTTAGTTCCACAAGAGAGGAGCCTAGTAATTGAAGGCTCTGCCTCACGTATCACTTTTAGAAGCTCCAGGAACCAGAAGTTACCCTGCAGTCTGAGAGAGAAGTGCTGTTGGAATAAAACTGAGATCTTTGGGATATAATGGACTTTGGTCATTAGAAGTTCATGTGTAAGGAGAATAATTTAAAAATCCATTATGGATTTAGCAGGAAGCCAATGGAGAGAAACTAAAGCTGCAGAAATCAGATCTCTGTTAGGCTAATTCCCTTCTAAACTCAGGCTGCAGCAGTTTAGATCAGCTGGAACATCCTGATAATAAATAATCACAATAGTTCAACTTAAAAGTAACAAATGCATGAACTAGTGTTTTTCTGTAATGGTTAAAATGTTCCTAATTTTGAAAATACTGCAGCAATGAAAGAAAGATAAATTAGAAAACTTGCTTTATGGGAAATTTATTACTATGGTTGAAAACATCTCACAGTATTAATGTGGGCCAAGACTGGATCAGTTACACGACTTAACAGCCTATTTCTAAGGTTCTCGGCCAAAGACAACGATCTTTGTGTGGTTTGAATTAAAAAGAACATTTAGAACATCGTCTAGGCCTTCCATTTTTAGGACAGCATGGACCTTCGTTATTATATCTCAGTTTAATCTGTTTATATAGATAAATAGAGCTGAATAACACCTGGAATTGAAATTAATTTAGTCTTGTCTGGGATTATTAAAGGGCTGTTATTAATAGTTATTCTCACAGTTTTAGTAGATGAGGATGTCATTTTAATGTTTGGAAAAATAATTAGCAATGCTGTCCCTAAAGACAATACGTAAATGACAAACAATGACAAAAAGAAATTTCAGTTTGAGTATTTTTAGAGTAAAATTATTCTATACAAATATAGTAGGAAGTGTGGTCCAGAGGTTATACAGGTTACCTCCACCAGATGGCAGTAGTAACTCATAGTAAACTCATGAAACAGCTGATTTTTAAATATCCTGCAGAGTTTGGGATTATTCCTGTAAATCTTTGTGTTTTGTGCTACAGCTCAGGTCTGACCAACGGTCCCAATGCAAACCTGCTCACCATTCCCAAGCAGAGGTCATCCTCTGTTACCCTAACATACCATGCTGGGCCCAGGAGAGCAGGTGACTCTTGACTTTAAAAAACTGGCGTGATTTGTCGAACTGCTCGTGATTCGACTCAGTGTTGTTAAGTTTCTTCCTTTGTTCTCATCAGGCGCATCTCCCAGCCTAAGCCCAGTCACCTCACCAAGCCATAGTCCTCCTGCACTAGGCTCAGGTTCCTCATCCTCTCACTCCCCTCGGCTACCCGTGGAGTTCCCAGACACGGCGGACTTCCTGACGAAGCCGAGCGTCAATCTAAACCTGCACAAACCCCAGGGCCACACAGTCAGTGCCACTGATTTCCAGCAGGCCTTTCGCGGTTTCCCTCTCTGCACCAGGTGAGGTGTTCAAAGCTGAAGTAGCTTCATAATTGAGCCTCATTTAATTTATGTCTTTAATCCTTCTGATTATATTAATAACAGTGTTGTAACCGGTCATTTGTGTGATTTTTTAATCATAGCTGTGGTCGTCAGATGTTTAAAGGAGTATCCAGCAGTGACGCGGGGGAGTCTCACCAACTATTTACCCATGAGGCACAGCGCCGGCGCTCAGGTACATGCACTTATTACTCATCACAGAGTGGAATGCAGTCATGGCAGACAGACTTGTTCATTAATTTAATGTAGAGTAGGTATTTTAATGGTGAATGCTGCCCTCTGCTGGACTTGTCAAAAACTGCAAGTTTTATAGGAATAATACAGTGTCTTTTAGAAATATTGTGTTTAAATCTATTTTGTGTTTGTTTTTGTTGGTGTGAAATCCTGTGTGGTTTTACAGTGTGTTTCATGTATATGTGCAGTAGTTGAAGCGCTGGAGTTCTCAGGTGAGCCTCTCATCAGGGAAGAGGCGGACGATTCTGGAGACCCGAGGCCGGACAGCGGCGGAGACGAGGGGCTGGCGGAGGAGGAGAAGGAAAGCAGCCCGAGCACAGAGCAGCAGACTCAGAAACTAGAGGTGCGTTTCCTCCTGATTTCTATGATTACAGGTGGAGCACTGGCTATGTGTCAACAACAATCCCAAACTCTTTTAACCTATACACTGAAAATAATGTTTTGTCAATTAATTGCATTTTTAGGTCAGATCTGTATGTTTTTATGAATAAATACAAAGGTGTATGAAAAAATGTGCTGGTATTAATCCCTATACCATGTTGTTGTGCTCAGGGTGAACAGGAGTTCAGGTTAGATCCTATGCTGGAGGATCATGAGGCTCTCATGACGAGGATGAACACCTGGAACTTCCAGATCTTTGACCTGGTGGACAAAACAGGAGGGAAGACGGGGAGGATCCTCAGCCATGTCAGTACAACAGTCTTCCTCCACCTGCGTTTCAAACTGTCTACCTAGCTCAAATTAGGCTATTCTATAATCTTAAAAAAACTGTTTTCTTGTCATTTGGTCACCAAAAAAACAAATGCAGGGGTATTAAAGCTGCATGCAGCCTGAAGAAAAGGTCAAGCAGGAAAAAATCTATTCTTAGCTGATTAGTAAGAGTCAACATGCAGAGTTTAAAATGGTGAACAGCAGTAGACTTTATGGTTGAACTAAACCTTTACAGATACAGACACGGTCCGGATATGTAGGCTTTACATTTTACCGTATGTTCCTAAAACTGCAGCGGTCATTTGAGCTGACCCGCTGTGATTAATCCTTTGTGGTGCTGTCATTAATCCTGGCTCGTGTTCCTGCAGGTGACATACACTCTGTTCCAGGATATGTGTCTGTTTGAGATCTTCAAGATCCCCATGAGGGAGTTCATGTCCTACTTCTGTGCTCTGGAAAGTGGCTACAGGGACATTCCCTGTGAGTGTTTCATTGATGTTTATAATGTTCTGGTCTTTAAGATAAACGCTGTACTTTATAAATGTTCCATTAATAAACTTGTGCAGATCATAACCGGGTCCATGCTACTGATGTGCTCCACGCTGTTTGGTACCTGACCACTCGACCAATCCCTGGATTCCAGCAGATCCACAGTGAGCATGTAACAGGGAGTGACACAGGTAAATACCAGTGAGTCTGCTGAGTAGGGCTGGGTACCGTTCAATATTTTTCCATACTACTACTTTAACGATACCTGGTTTTCGATACCGGTACCTTTTTTCGGTACCTATATGCATAATTCTGGGAGAAAATGAAGAACAAAAAGTTTTTTTAATTTAACAAAAACAGACCATCGTTTTATGGCATATTTATGCTTTTATTATTATTACCAGTATTTATTGCTTACCTCAGGAACTTTCTGTTATCTGTCTAACCCCTCACACACCTCCTGATGCAGCAGAGGCTGGAAGCTCTGGGTCTGCTTCTTTTTTTTTTTTTTGCAGTCAGACTGTACATGACGCTGCAGCTCGCAAATGAATTCCATGCACGATGAGTTGCTTTGACTAATTGCTGGTATTCATGTTTTTTGCGGCACAAATCTTATTGCATATGTTGCATTTTGCACTGTTCTCGTTTACCTTTCCAAAATATTTAGATTTTTGTGGCATTTTCAACCCGGAAGTCGCTAAGCTTGTAGAACTGTTGTTGAAAGGGAGAGGAGGGGCGGCTGTACGTGTGTGAGGAAGCTCTTCTCCTCCATGTCTCACGTAACGTGGAGCGGAGCAGAGCTGGATGAAATGAAGCGGCTCATTTACAGAGACATTTTATTGTAAAAGTACCGAAATCTGTACCGGTTTATTTTTTGTACTGGTACCTACCGAATACTTTTGGTTGGTACCAAAGAAGTACCGTGTTTTGGTACCCAGCCCTACTGCTGAGCAAAAGCTGTAGAGCACACTCATGACTGCATATTAATAGAATAGCACTCAGTTTACAGGCTTTGTTTATTTACAATTCAATGCAAAAGTTTTTTTTTGTTTGTTTTTTTTGCCCATTTTCTATCTAGTCCTTTTGTCTCACCATGTCTTCATCTTGTACGCTGAGCTGAAAAATGAGGAAAGTGGACAAGAAGAGCTGTCTGGCCTAATCTCACCTTGTTGTTATTAAAGAGCAAATTGAAAGTTCTTTTTCTTTTTTTTTAATTCAGATAAAATTCTGTCCAAAAATACTATTTGAAATGTTTATTGAGGGTATTTTGTTTTACAATACATTTTTTAAAACCATTTTTCTAGTCAAAAGTGCCCCTTTTTGCAAAGCTTCTAAAAACGCTTTTTTTTTCATATGTGGACCTGTGACGTCACCAGAGGGAGCTCCTAGCTAGGTGGCGCTGCTTACAGTGTTGTCAGGTGTAGATAAATAAAGTATTTGTAGGATAATTTAACACTCTGTACGATCAATAATCCCATAAATATGATCATTTGAGCCCTTTGTTGTGTGGAGTTTGTGTAACAGATGCTTGTTTTAATCATTGTGTAGATTTTTTAAAGCTAAACTACTTTAACATCTCAGACTGGCACCGCTCTAGTCTGCCAGCTGCCTGCTCGCTGTCGGCGATGAGTTGTTAGTTTTAGGTTAGAGCGCTCTTTAATCCAGTCGGTGTGTATTCATTTTAATAAAAAATGCTAAATTATTATGTTTATGAATGCCAATCGCCAGTCTGTCAGGACACTGAGTCAACAACGGGACGGCTTCCTTACCGGTACGGTGACTTCTGTTTGGAGACGAAAAACCCCGGTGGTCCTGGTCTAGTCCAGGACTGGATGTGATGGAGTCCCACATACCGACGAAAAACATTCAGTGTGACTCTAAACAGGCGCCGTTACTTCAATCCATTCACCGGAACCGCTGTTAGCACGCAGCAGCTAACAGGAGCTAACGGGGAGACTTGAGTCTCGTTTCCATGCCAGGTTTGGTACGGTTCGTGGTGGGTCGTAGTCCGGTACCGATCCGCGATTTCATGAGAGCGTTTCCTTCAGGTGTCTGACCCTCACCTGGCTGGCGGGGTACAGTAAATCCATGCCACGATGCTCTCCAGAGGGGCTTCCCCCCAGTGGGGCTCCCAAGAGGGGCTTCCCGGCGGGGTTTCCAGCCTGACCCGACACTGTTTCGGTCAGCCTCGAACCGTTCAGCTGCATCCTGTGAAACTTTTTATAAACTCTTTCATTTCTTAACAATCTATCTAGCTCGTCCTGAACGCAGCTCAATGTTTGGAGCTCTGATGATCAAACCTGGTGCTAAACGCTGGTATTTTATCCAGACCCAAGTGAGGAGGTGGGTCACGGTCTACAGCTGGACCGGTACAGCCTTACAGGACCGATTGTTTTTATCTTTATTTTTTTATTTATTTTTTATCTTAATAAAATAACTTCTCACTATAGTAATAAAATAATGGCACTCTGGGGGTTTGTTTTGCTCGTCACAAGCAGTGATAAGTGGATCAGTTTTCTATATAGAGAACGAACGGTCTCCCTGCACTGTCGTCACTTCCGATTTGGTGGAAAAAATAGACAGTTCTCACAAAAACGAATCCAAGAGCCTAAATAAGCTGAATTTGTGTAAATTTTGATTCAGAAAAAGTTTCTATTATATTTATCTAAACATTTGTTTAAGGGAGTGTCTAACTTAAAATATGCTCTTTAAGAAACTATTTTATGTCTGTGAAAATGTATATTTTGAGCATTTTTCACATATTCAACTAAAGAAATGAAAACAAATTGTGTGTTTGTGACAAACTCCTGGAAACTTCAATGTCAAATTAGGGCCAGAGAAGAAAAATAAACAACGAGGAAGAAGATTTATTCTTCTTGTTCCCTTAGTTTCAAGATTAAAGTTAAAATAATAAGAATAAATGTACTATTCTGCGATTAAAAAGGGAGTCAAAAACTAAAACAACACTGACACAAAGACCTACCCATAATGCCTTGTGTACATGATAAACTGTGACGTTTTGCTTTAGAATAAGTAATAATAATGTAATTTAGCACTTACACTGTGATCTGTATCTGGAGTTAAACACAACATTCTAAAGAACTTTTCAAATTCTCTAGTGCTTTTGGCTGCAATNTTACTTTTTATTTTCAATTAAAGGAAAAACAGTACAATCATTCAGCTAGAATACTCAGCCAGTCTATAAACATTCATAATACTGATTAATCAAACAACAACGGACTGGGGTCTATTATCCCCCACTGCTCCCTTGATAACTCCATAAATCAAAACAAATATAAAAACAAGAGAAAGAAAAGGAAAAGAAAAGAACAGAAAAGAAAAAAGGGGGGGGGCCTGCAGACAGAGAAACATCCTCAAAAACATTGAATTCCTTAAATTTCTACATCAATTATGTATTACATAGTTTATCCATTTCTCCCAGTCTGTTTCAAATTGTTCTTCCTTTAGTCTAACCTTATATGTCAATCTCTCCATGTCTTGTATTTCATTTATTATTTTTTCCCATTGTTTCTTTGTAGGTATATCTACTTTAAACCAGTTTTTTGTAATAGCTTTCTTCCCAGCAACAAGCAGAATTTTAATTAAATATTGGTCTTCTTTAACTACTGTACCATGAATATAACCAAGATACAACACTTTACATGATAATGGTATCTGATATCTTTTATGAGTTGTTTTAATATTCTGTTGTAGATTTATTCATTGAGTTTAGGAGCTTTTGTTCAGAGTTCGTTAAGTGGCTGAAAAAGTTCAGGAGTTGGACTGAAAACCCTGAAAATGGACTAATCTAGACCATCTATTTAGAAGCAAATTCTAAAGAAATGTAGGACGACTCAAGACTTTTGCAAAGTACTGTACCTTTAAAGCGAATTTGGCTAAAAATGGTAACATTTCCAGGGTTGTCTCTCTTGTAAGAGTAAAGCTACTGTAACTGTCCATGTTGTTTGTTACCGTTCCAGATTCAGATAGTGGGATCTCTCCAGGTAGGATATCCTACGCCTCCTCCAGGAGCTCCACAGTCTCAGATGACAGCTACGGCTGCCTGGCCTGGAACATCCCCGCCCTGGAGCTCATGGCCCTTTATGTAGCAGCTGCAATGCACGACTATGACCACCCGGGTCGTACCAACGCCTTTCTAATAGCCACTAATGCACCTCAGGTAAGCTACAGCATTTGTCTGCCTTTTATGCAGATTGTAAAATGTTTTAAAATGCTTCACCTTTTAAGAAGTCTGGTAAAACTTTAACTTTCTCTCACACAATGTTCTGTGCCTGTCTAGGCTGTTTTTTTATAATTGTATTTAATTTATTTGTAAATCCTCTGTTTGTTGACCGGTTGCCCAAGCCTTCAGTCTAAACAAACAGCCTCCACGAATTTACTAATTCAATATTACCACTTATCTCTGTCTGTCATTTAATTATCCAAGCGTCGAAGGTCATTGTTTGGAACATTTTCAACCTGACCTCTTTTTTTTCTTTGAAAATCAACAGTCCCAAAACAAATATTGGCATTGGTGTCTGCAGCTGAGACGAGCTGTGTATGTCTGCGTCTGTGCAGCGCTGTCATACTGATCAGCCTCATCTGTTGTTTTTCCTTCTCTTCTTGGCTCATGACTTCGTATAAATCATAGCGTTTCCCACTGATGGTGCTAGAATGACTTTACAATAAACACCAGTCTTGCCTGATAATAAGTGTCAGCTTCAAATCTGGAGGAACTCCAGCAAAATAATCACAAAACCACAAAAACCGTCCTGTTTTCTGCATTATGAAGTGAAGGAACTTTAATAAACTGTTTATTTATTTGTATCTTTTATTGGTATTTCCACATTAGAACAAATAAAATACAAAATCAAACTCTTGTAAAGAGGGAACTAAATGATTGTTTTATCATCTTGAGTAGAATGTAAACACTTAAATTATGCAAGTCTATGTGAATTCCTTCTATATTCATGAAACTTTTTTAAGTTTCCCACATTAAAGCGTAAAGTTGAAAACTAATAACTGATCAGAGTTACCAGAAAATCAGGTCAGTTTGTTGAATAATTAATTGTGACTGAATTTATTCTAGTTTTTATCAAAGGCAAGTTTCTCTTTTTAGTTCTAATTGTCTTGTCTTTTTGTAGAATGCTTTATCTCATGTTATTCTGCTGTATGTGTGCAAAACTGCACTTTATTAACACCTAGCTTTTTGTCTAAATATATTTTTAAAATATCTCATTTTAGTGGAGGATTTCAGGAAAAGACCACAGTCTGACTGGATTTTGGATTAATGAACAAACTGTTAAAGCCAACTGGGTTGATATGTTTGTATTATTATCATTCTGTCACATATTTACATCACATATTTGCAGAATATTGGCCATGACAACAGCTAACACTAGCATTTATATTGTGGATATGAAAATAGACAACACAAACTACAAAAAAAAGCCCATTTTGGGTCATTTGGGATAAAAATACAGCTGTTTACAGATCAGACTTCTCTACTCTATTTTAGATGCAAAATCATGCACATTGTTTAGAACTCTTGTGCTTTTTTCTTGTAATATTTTTAGTTTTAAACAGTTAAAAATGCAGTTCAATCAGTGCAGGATAAAAACTATTTTCTGTTAGAGGTTAACAGTAAGTAGCCAGATTTATGAGCTTTCGATGTGCTCCTGAACGCACCACGAACAGATTGATGATCAGTGCACATCCTGCTGACTTCATAACTTTAAACATGAGATTTCATCCACATCCATAATTTCAGTATTTTATTGTAACTTAAAAACTGGTACTTTTCTTTATTATTTGCACCTGAAAACAGACAATGGATGCTAATGTTAAACTTCACAGCTAATGTGGTAAAATGTTGACTCTTGGGTTTTTTCATCTTTTAGACATCTTCGTACCTTTGACTGTGTCGCGTTATGCGTGTATCCTGATGTCCCCAGTGTTAATCTTTAACTTGAGTCAACATTTCCCTCACACCCCTGTCCTTTACATGCTTCCTAAAGCAAAACCAGGTTTCTTCCTAACCTCTGTTAAACCGGTGTCATTTACTGTCTTCACACAACATTATCTCCACATACTGTCTCAAATATAGGTCGCAAGCAAGATTAGCTCCTCATTACTGTTAGCACACTGGGATTATCTCATTGTTCTCTTGTCATGTAACAGAGAGACAAAATAGTTAACTCAGTTTAAATGCTGTCCAGTGATAGCACTCTCACTCCTCAGAAAGTGGGTCAAAAGAAAGGAGAAGGACCTTGAACCAACTGATTGCCAATGTTGACCACCATGTGTGTGTAAAGGATCCTACATCGTTTTTTCCTGCTCATCCTATGAACATGTGCCTTTTTCATAAGCCGATACTCTTGGATCCTTTTATCTCATTTATTGAGTGTTTGCTATTTTTAAATCCATGAGTTGTATAACCCGTACCCAGACGCTTTAAGCAAGAAAATAGATTTCTAATCTTTCAGAGGAAATAGCAGTCTTCTCAGTTGGCTTTTTTCTCCCTCTTTCACTAACTTGTCCTTCCTTCTTTTGACTCTAGGCAGTGCTGTATAATGACCGCTCAGTACTGGAGAACCACCATGCTGCGTCGGCCTGGAGCCTCTACCTGTCACAACCTGAGTACAACTTCCTGGTCAACCTCGATCACGTGGAATTCAAGCGTTTTCGCTTCCTGGTCATCGAGGCGATACTGGCCACAGACCTCAAGAAGCACTTTGACTTCCTGGCTGAGTTCAACTCCAAGGTCCGCCATGGAGAATCCACACATAGATCACACTTCAGTAGTGAAATGTTGATTCAGGCGTTAATGAACGCTGGCTTGGTTGTTTAACTTGTAATAAGTGACAAATCTGTGTTTATTTGTTGACAGGTGAATGATGTGAATAGTCCGGGAATTGATTGGACCAATGAGAATGACAGACTTCTCGTGTGCCAAGTGTGTATCAAGCTGGCAGACATCAACGGACCGGCCAAAGTCCGGGATTTGCACCTCAAGTGGACTGAAGGAATTGTCAATGAGTTTTATGAGCAGGTACAAACCGTATTCAGTTGTTGCTGAACTCATCGTTTTTTTAAACAAAACCTAAACATTGGATTCTGTCAGGTGCTTGAAATTCTTGAAAGTGCATACATTTTAATGAGGTACTTTCAAGGTTTTCAAGTGCTTGAATTTTAAATATCCATCCATCCATTTCTGAACTGCTTCCTCCGGTAAGGGCTGCAGGTAGCTGGTACGCGGGGGCGGCATGTAGCTCAGTTGGTAGAGTGGCTGTCTTGATCCTAGTTCCAGCTGGGTTACTTTGTTGTTGTGTCCTTGGGCAAGACAATTCACCCACATTGTCTGCTGGTGGTGGTAAGGAGGGCCCAGTGGCGCCAGATTGTGTGTGGTGACGCAAGCCTCTAACAGTCTGCCCCAGGGCAGCTGTGGCTACAATGTAGCTAACTGCCATCAGCCTGTGAATGTGTGTGTGACTGGGTAAATGACTAATGTAGTGTGAAGCGCTTTGAACTTAGAAAGCGCTATACAAGTACAGGCCATTTACCATTTACCCATCTCCAGCAGCCACGGGTCGAGAGGCGGGGGACACCTTGGACCCTTGGACAGGTCACCAGTCCATCACCAGGACACACACACACACTTACAACTATTCACACACACCTGGGGACAATTTAGAGTCATCAATTAACCCAGTGGTTCCCAAACTTTTTCTTCTGGGCCCCCCTTAATTTTACACATTTTTTCCCGTGCCCCCCCTCTCACACACACACACGTGCACACATGCACGCATGGGCCCACACACATACACACACACACTACTGTCCCTTATAGTTGTATCTTCATTATGTGATTGTTTCTGATTAGTGTATTGACTACATTGATGTTTAGATTAGATGAGATCGCTCAAAGGTTTCAGAGCACATGATCCACCCCCCCAGCCCTCCTCCAAAACAAGAAGGTGTGGAGTACCAATTCACCTGACCACAATTCACGTTTCTACAGAGTGTCAGCCCATCTAAGGTCCCCCACAGGTCAGAACAGTTCACGTCTCACCTGGACCAGATTAACAAAAGCCATCTGTTGCACAAGATTACCATCCGAGGTTCAGAGATCAAAGATATCCAACTCCTTCTCCTGCTACACACACAAATTCCTCCAGATTTGTTTTTTTTTATTTGTCCTCTAGTGAGATAATGATGTAGATCTTTAAGTTTCATTTATCAAAATTTCAATAATTTTTGTCAAGCATTAATGAACAAACTGGGCATTCTTTTCGTTGCTCTGGAACAACTCGCCTTAGTTGCTGTCTTGCAACAAATGATGAACCCGATTATGAAACTTTTTTGTAATGAAACGGTTTTTTTACTCATTACAAAACCAAATTGTTACCATCTTAGCTTATTGTTGCACACCTGAAATGCAAATATGGATGAGTATTAATAAAGAAAAAGAAGTCAATGCAAAAAAAACCCTGAAAATATATTGGATGCATTTTGTCTGCAGTACAAGAATAAAATTAAATGTTAGAATTACTACTTGTCTGTTTTTGTTTTCTTGTATTTTTCAGACAGTCCAAACCTTTACTGGTTTAGTGTTTGCTATTTACATAATGTTGTTCTAATGTAAGCATTGCCATCGCTCTACAGACACTGATGTTTCTGCTTAATCAACCATTTGAGCAACCTCCCCTCTAACCAAACATCTTTGTCATCAGTACACAAACCAGGAGCCCGAAATACAGATAAAAAAAATCTCAACAGTCACAAATAACATGTCTTCATTCCTCTGCAGCACAAATGTTATGTAAAGCCTGAAACTTTGAGTTGTGGCTGCATCATAGGGCTGGGTACCAAAACACGGTACTTCTTTGGTACAGACCGAAAGCATTCGGTAGGTACACGGTACTTGTTCAGATGCAGGAAGGTGTGAATTAGACTGACACTGTCTGGGGTTTAGCACTACACTTGGCTCTGGAAAGGTGAAACCTGAGGCCTCCCCCTCCTACACCTCAAGGACATGGGACACACTTTTGAGAATGGTAATGTACACACTTTGGACAGAAAAGATAGATGTTTGAGAGAGGAGTAAAGGAAGCCATCTATGTCAAACTGGAAAGACCTACATTAAACAGAGGGGGAGGCCTCAGGTTTCATCTTTCCAGCACCTACAATGCAGCTCTGAACCTGATCCCCAGTCAGTTTCAGTCTAATTCACACCTTCCTGCATCTGAACAAAACATCTCACAAGTGGACCAGTTCAACATTTTAGAGCATAACGATATCAACGAGTAGGGAGGAGGGTGATCCAAATGCAGTTTCAGCTTGTTAAACAATTTTCAGGTAGAACTGGAAAAGCTCCTCAGATGAGAAGGGAAATGTCTTCTAGATACCAAAGAAGTCCAGTTGCTTTCATTTTAACCTACTAGGATCATCTTGAGTGACCCGATCTCAGTGACCCGTCTACATTCAGACAAACATGTGGTCACTACTGACAGAATCAGCAGATCCACTGATGCTGTTGCAAGTTCAAATTCATCAAATCACTGGAACTGAATTGAGGTTCAGACATGACCATGCTACAGATTCCCCTCTGTTGTATTTATCACCAAGGTATATGCAAAAACAACAAAAAATGTCATGCCATCTGTGAATATTACGGAGCTCAGCATCCACACAACTCTTCCTGGTTTAGACAATTCTGATTATAGAATATTTTCTTTTCCAAAACCTGAGAGAGGGATTACACAACCAGCTGATAACTCTGCTGCTTGAGTGGCGTCATGTCAGGTCAGTAGATGGCAGACTTGTGTTCAGACTGTTACGTGAAGGTGGATAAAACATCCCCAGTTTATCTTTGGATGTGCTCTGAGTTTCATCAGTTGGAGTGTTCTCACCTGTGTTTAGAGCTGTTTACATGTTAGCATCAGGTCTGAATGTCACAGCTGATATCAGTAGTTGATGTGTTCTCAGGTACCAAGAAATACAAGATGGGTTCAGGATGGATTGTTTGTGCAGAAGTTTCCAAATTTCTTTAAGAATCCTGAATATAACTTGAGTAAAGTATTATTCGGGTTCTGTTTTCAGTTTATCATCAAGCTGTTTTGCTTTGAATCTGCAGGGAGACGAGGAAGCTCGCTTGGGATTACCCATCAGCCCCTTCATGGACCGCTCCTCCCCGCAGCTCGCCAAGCTGCAGGAATCCTTCATCACCCACATCGTGGGACCACTGTGCAACTCCTACGATGCTGCTGGTCTTCTTCCAGGCCAGTGGGTAAATGAAGCTGAATCGGATGATGAGGAAGATGAGGAGCAGGTGGAAACGGATGAAGAGGAGGACGAGGAAGATGAGCTAGAAGATGACCTGGCTCCAGGTGAGATTTAACATCTACAGCTCTTCATTTAAACCACTTTCTGATATCATTTTTACTCTGATACACTCACATTAAATCTTTAATTTCACAGTGAGAACAGAAGCTAGGTCATGTTAGCGTTCATTTTCTTCATTGCTTCATTAAGTCGTATCTGTGACAGTGAATTCATGTTTGATGTTTCTCCTACAAGATCACATCATATTGCATAAATTACATATTAATTGATGGATGCTGTCAATCAACTTATGTGCCAAATCCTGACTGGTAGCAGCCTGTTCTTCATAACCAGTGCTCAGAGTTTGTCAGAATTAGTGGTTTTTTGTCCATCCATCTCCTGAGGAGTGACCAAGTTTTCCCTAAACGCACGTTTTGTTATTCGTTGCAGGAAGGAGGAAAAGTCACCGCAGGTTGTTTAGCTGCATCATGCAGCACCTGACTGAGAACCATAAGGTGTGGAAGAAGATCATAGAAGAGGAGGAGAAGAGCAAAGAGCTCGGCAAACAGCAGCAGCCGGACAGCTTGCCCACCTCCCCGTCAGATGACATTGAGGTCATCCAGGAGGAAGAGGAGGGAGAGGAGCGTCAGTAGCAGCAGGACAGAAGTAGCTGTGCTAGGACACGAGTCCCTTCAACCATCTGCCTTTTACTGACAGAGACAGCGAATAAATGCACATAAAGCATACTTTACTCCCACTATCTCATGAACACACACACACACACACACACTGAAAGATTCACTGTGCAGACACTCGAATGCTTAAGCAGTCACGTTGCTTTTGGAAAAACATAAAGGCCTTACTACTGTGAGTGGATCCTTACTGCAACAGTGGGGGCTCAACCCCTATGCACTTTCATTGCATGGAGAGTCAAGTGCACCAGAACTGTCTGGGGAAGGGGGAGGGGTGTGCAGAAAGAAGAGTGTGGGTGGGGTCCAGCATTAACTTTTTTTTCCCTTAATAGTAAATTAATTGGCTGCGATGCTGCCTTGAATGCAAAGCGCTTAAAATGTCAACACCTCCCTTAGGTACAAAAACTGTTCCTGTTTATTTTATAAGAAAAAAAAAACGAGACGTAGAGGAGAATACTGAAGCAGGTGGCACCTTGATAGTGATCGACAGCCTTTTACCAAAGTGAACAGTTCGTTTATGGAAAGACACAGAGGCCTGGAAGCGTTTCAGCCTCGGAGTATTCATGACGTGCCTGTCAGGAGTTCACATCGGCCCAGAAGTCATGTAGTTTTTCTTGTCCTTCGCTGATGACACGAAACACTGTATCAGACTCAGTCACAGAGACAATTATTGAAATGTTGACTGATTTATAGCATTATATCTGCATCATTTTTGATGCTTTTATTCATGTGTACCACCTGTCTGTATTTTATTTCCTTCTAACTGTATGTTTTTGTTTTGTTTGAGTGTGTGAAATTTGTTTTTTTGTTGTTGCAGGAATGTGATGAGAGAAAATGAGCAGGGAGAAAGAGAGCACATTTTTAAACCCTTTTAGTATGTAATGTGTGTTTCTTTGTGTGTGTGTGTGCGTGCGTGCGTGCGTGTGTGTGATATTTGGTTTCTAATCAGTAAAAGTGTCCTCTGGCGTTTGACATGTTGCATTCAGATCAGGAGTGCTGATTCAGTGAACGGATTCTTCATGTTCCTTTTTGACTACAAGTATTTTTTAAAGGTTACTCAGGATTCACACACACAAAAAAAAGAAGTTGGATAATTATTTTGCAAGAATTTAGGATATTAATATAAAAATACACTTTACAAACTAACGAAATGAGAAATCAGGGGATGTTGAAATAGTTTGTAATCTCTTAAATGAACAGCTTGACTACAAACAAGTTTGAAGCAGCCTCTAATTCTTTACACTGTTTGGAAAACCTTTTTACAGCCTCACTGGAGAACAGATTGTCAGCAGACTGCAAATGTATTTTTTGCAGCAGCAACATGACACAATCATATTTGCAGAAATGCACCTATATTTTCCTCTTTTTAAATTTTTATTTTTAAGAGTTTTGTCTGAACTCGGCCAGTGTGTAAAGAAGGGATGCAGGGTTTCATGTCACTTTGGTTTTATTTTTAAAATACTTATATATATAAATATATTTTATGATATATCACGAGAAGCAGGTTACGAAGTAATAGTTCTCTAATTTTGTCTGTTCAAACTCTTGGCATTCCAATAGATTAAGACGTTATATGAAAGGGAAGGCAGGCTTGTCGCCCATTTCTTTTTATCTCCTTATGAAAGCCTAATCTGTGCTGAAAATGTTAAGCAAGCAGTGTAAATCAAGTAATATTTAAATAAAATAGACACAGATGTGCACATTTTAATACCAAACAAGTGTTTAGCCACTGTACAAAAGAGTATGTGCATATAAATATATATATTTTTGAAATAATCAAATGAATGCATCTGTTTTCTACACGCAGCTGACATGTACATCCTGTAATTACCTTTGTGTTTTCTGAGTGTTTGATCTCTGTCCAGATGTGAAACTGATTGTGTGTGTGTGTGTGTGTGTGTGTGTGTGTGTGTGTGTGTGTGTGTGTGTGGTGTGTGTGTGTGTGTGTGTGTGTGTGTGTGTGTGGGGAGGGGCTTTTTGAGTTTTGTTTGTTTTCACCCGTTTTTAGCCTCCCCATACTGTTCTGTATGATAACCACTCATCTCCTCCATTAACTTGTGTCACTGTTGTGTCACTCGACCCAGTTAGTGCCAAACGTACTTGCTGTAATTTGCAGGCTGCTGATTGGGAATGTTCCTTCAGGCTCCAGCAGTCAGGATGAAAGCGTTAGTGACGGCGGCGAGAGTCGGGACTCGAATTAGAGCCATTTACACGTATACATTCTGACATCAGTTTTCTCTCATGGACCCAAGCTGGATCATAAAGCCTCCATACTCCTGACCTGACACACACCAGCTCATTAAGTTGTAAATGTTTGTTGGCTTCACAGTGTCCTCTGATGATTGTGCCATAAATACATCTATGAACAGTTGTTAGCATCAGTATATGTACGTTTGTCTAATGTAACCATTCACCCGTATCTCCACTCTGGGGGACAACAGATTTTTGTTGTTATTTATAGATGTCATAAAACACCATCCCTAAAAGTAACTAGCAGTTCTCATTCATTTTTTAAATTGGTTTTTGTGTGTCTGTTTGACCCCACAATATACAGTTTTTTGTTTGTTTTGTCCACAATGCCTCTAATAAAAGAAAAGAATAACTTAAAAATGCTAAATGCTCACATTTTACATCATATTTTACATTTCTGAGCTATTTTGAGATTGTATACATTTGCAAACGTTGACATCATGCATCTCTTTGATCTAATACATAATGCTGAGATGCAGCCTGAGCAAAACACCTGTTTAGATGGAATAATAATATTTTAAAATGTTATCGGTAAAGCATAATAAGTCATTTTTATTTTACCAGCTCTGTATTTTTTATTTTTTTTAGAAGAATGTCAAACAATCAAGCCAATGAAGAATAATATAACTGCAGTTCCTGGAATGACCATAGGGGGCAAAAGTGAGTAGTTCTCAGAAGCTAAATAAAAATGAATGTAATCAACATTCCAAGAAAGAAGATGATAGAAAGCAAAATACCACTGATTGCTAATGACAAAAAAAAATGCTTTTACAAAACGGTTCTGTCCCTCCTAAAGTTTCCTCTGTTAACTCGCTAACTGAGTTAGCCTCTGCCTGTCTGCAAAGCTAGCAGGTTTCATTACTAAAGCAGACAACCAACAGAGACATGGAGCACTATACACAAAATGTGCTTGACATGTCCTATTTTAAATTGTACCATCTGCTGGTTGTATGTGTCTGTCATCACTTTATCACACCTTGTTTCGAGCCTGTCCTTTCGGCCAACGTGCAAAGGATAGGTACATCCTGGACAGGTCACCAGTCCTTATAGGGACACGTGAGACAGACATGTATGCAAATACACTCTAAATAATCTCTATGTTAGTCTTATGTGCGTGTTTAAATAGACCTGATCCAAAAAGACCAGTGTGACAGGATTCAAATGAGATCGAAGTAGAGAATGTGGTAGATAAAGAGTATAAGTGACAGATTTGACCTGAAATGTTCTCAGCTGAGAGAATATTTGTGCAATTCATGACACATTTCTTATATTTTTGGGAGTTTACGTCATGTTCAGGGAACATTCCCTGCTTCTCGCTCTGTGACTGCTGGAGATGGGCACTAGCTTCCTGCGACCCTTGTGGATGAAGCAGTTAAAGAAAATGAAGGGATGAATGAAAGTTTATGCAAGAATTGATGTGCTTCATCACATTACAGTTAAATAATTTTATTTACATCACAAACGTCACATTTAAATCTGCACCACCTCTTTAATAATTGTAAACACAATAGAGCTGTGCAAATACATAGTTGTATTTCACCATCATGAACTTAATTTAAGTTAAAATTACGACAAAACGTTCCTACATGAACTGTCATCAGCAGAAGGTTCCTGTGAAATGCTTCTGCTTATGCTGCATGAGAAAACCAAAAATTATATAATACATATGGTTTATATACATTAGAAGTACACATTCTACAAATGTTGCTACATCTAAAATAAAAGAAGTATTTAGAAATGTAATACTTTATGAATAGACAGGGAAAAAAACACATTCAGTAATGCAAAAAAACAACAACCCAACCTTATGCACACACACACACACACACACACACCCCGTCAGTACCGAGAAGCACCTTTTAGCAGTAACCAGTGCTGCACAGTCCATCTGGGTTGCATTTGCTTTCTAAGAGAACATTTTTCCAAACGGCACCATCCCTGGAGAACAGGTCAGCGTCAGTCCAGATGATGTATATCTTGGCTCGTTTCCAGCTTCGACACACATTGTTCAGAACTTTCTTGGAAAGTCTGCTAGTCCCACTTTGCTCGACACACACTGCATGAAGAACTCGTGTCATTTATCTCCCCTACAACAGCAGGGCTACGAACCACCGTAGGTGCACCTTCTATAAATCATTGACCTAAGCCAATGCCATGGCGCAATGGTCCACAGAGATTTCTTTTTCTGGGTGCAGGAGCTCAGGGAATCAAATCAATAGCCCGTTTGCATTCCCAGGATGTCCTTTCATCACTTGTTGCCTCCTCTGTTTAAAAGTACTGTGCAAACATGCATATTGCTCACTAAAAAAAGAATCAATATTAGTTGTATACAGTGCTTGCAGAGGGGCAGATGTGTCACTAAATGTTCTTTGAAAAGACAGTATTGCACAAGCCATACTAACAGCCAGCGTTCCTACTTGTGATAAGGAGTGCCTCCTGCACAGGAAAGTTTATGCTGCCTGCGGACAGCACATATGGAGTAAGGTTTGGGCTGTAAGGTCATTCCTAATTTGGGAGTGACTGTCGGGATGGTTCCTGGAGGGAACTGAAGGTGAAATCTCTGCAGTACCGTGGTGAAAAACAGGAACATCTCCATCCTGGCCAACTGTTCACCCACGCAGTGTCGCCTCCCTGAAACAGAGAATTTGTATTACTTTACTCCCTCATTTACACATCTTCGGAAATGTAAGAAAATCCTTGGCAAAAATAAACCCCAACAAAAAAGAAGAACATAATTTATTCCACTAACCTAATGAGAACGGGAGGAAGGCCTCGCGCCTCACAAAGTTGCCACAGCTGTCCAAAAACCTCTCTGGTGAGAAAACAGCCGGATCGCTCCAGTACTTCTCATCAAAGTGCACTGAGTAGAGGTTTGTGATCACCATGGTGCCTTTTGGGATGGTGTACCCGTTGACTTGTGCATCTTGGGAGGTGGCACGAAAAATACCGAGAGGCACAATGTTGCAGAAGCGAAGGACCTCGTGTAGAACTGCCTCCACGTAGGGCATCCTATGCTTATCTTCTAATGAGGGCGGCCTCCCACTGGACAGCACACTGTCGATCTCCCTGTGCACCCTCTCTTTGCAAAGAAAAAGAGACAATCAGGTATAACTTTACAAAAATGTCACTTATTTAACTGACCATTTCTTTCATATAAATGAACATTAGCTCCTCCCTACCTTGGATGTTAGGATACATGGCCATGTACAGTATAGCCCAACGCAGGGTGTTGGTTGTAGTCTCTGTGCCGGCGATGATGAGCTCACCCACTGAGTAGATGAGGTTCTCATGGGAAAAAGAGGAATTGGGATTTCCTGCATTCTGCTCTAGCTCATCCAAATAAGCATCAACATAGTGGCGCGGTACATGGGGCACCCTGCCGTTTGAGAACACCTTTATGGCCTCCTGCAAAAAGCCATACACCTCAGCAGCGTTGCGGAACAGCTTCTGGTGTTTTCCAAATGGCAAATATTCAATCCAAGGGAAGGCGTTGTACAGGAGAGCCCAGGCGCTGACCGCCAGCTCCACGTTCTCACTGAAGATCTCAATCATGTGCTGGAAGTTGCTGTCGTCGTAAGAAAAACGCTGTCCGAAAATGATCAGATTGGTGATATTGGATACCGCGTTGGTCACGAGGTGTTTAGTGTTGAAGGGTTTGCCCTTGTGTTCGTCGATGGCATCAACAAAAAACATGCACTCTTCTGTGATCCGCTTCTCAAACAGCCTCTGGCTGCTGCCGTAGTATCGGAAAGAGTTGCAAGCCAGTTTGCGATGCTCATTCCAACCTTTCCCGTATTTGCAATTAAGAAGTCCTTTGGATAGTGAAAAACAAGAAATGTGTCATTCAACATCACTGTTTTACTCAACATCACTGTTTTACTCAACATCACTGTTTTGCAATTTAAGGCACTCTTCCATAAAAACACAAAACAGCATCTTACCACCCATTTTGGTCATTTTCTTGAATAAAGGTAGTGATGGGCGATCGGCAAACACCTCGCTCTGGTGATAGAGGCATTCCTTGACACAGTCGTAACCATTTAGGACCACAGTCATGATGCCTCCAAGGTCAAGACTGAAAATCTGAAAGGTACACAATGAATCATAAGACTTATCATTTATACACACATCAGAATTGATGAAATGTTACATAAAACTGCTGGTTTATAATGGTCTTGTTGCTTCTGTGGAATATTTAAACCTAAAGCAATGACCAAAAGATGTGCAAAAGTATTCAGTCTTCCCTCATTTCTTTATATGTTGCTTCAAATGAATTGGATAAACAAAAATCACTCTCTCAGGTTAATGTTTGTTTAACTCAAACCTGGGAGTCAATGTGGCTTAAAGAAGACTCCTAAATTCAAAAGATGGACCTGACGTTTCTTATTCTAGCTGAACCCATAAAAATATCAAATTGTCAAACATAAAATATTTTAAATATATCTTATTTCTTAAAGATTTTCAGAATTTGTTGATTTGCTGTATTTTTCTTTCCTGCCTATTCTTTTTTCTAAACACAAGCTTGTCATCATAGGTCCAGTGGAGAAAGTGAACAATCTTTGCACACATGCATCTAAAAATCCACACCCCGTGCAACCCTTCTCCTTGGGAGAAAGTTTTTTTTTTCTTTTTTTAATCTCCAGGAGCCTCTGATTTGTCAGTTTTTCTCCAATCAAATGCTGCACCTCGCCAACAAAAGAGCGACTCTCTTTTGTTCGTCTCTAACTCCAACTGGGTGTTGAAGCGCAGCCGCTCATTAAAAAAAAAAAACTTAAAAAAAAAGGGCGCATCTCCGTTCTATAGAGAAAAGGCTTACCCGTCCGTGAACTTCGCTTTGCATCTTGAGGAAGACGTGCGGCTCAGTGGCGAGAGAGTAGATGTTTCCTATGATAGGGATGGGCGAAGGACCCGGAGGAAACCCGGGAGGTCTCCTCTGCTTGACCAGCTGGCGAACCAGCAGGAAGCCGAGGAGAGCGACAGTCAGACCGGCCAGAGCGAGCAGAGCCTCCGCGCTGGTCACCGGCATCAGGGAGCGACACTTGAGTGAAACCATCTCTACTAATAAACCCTCCCAGCCGACTCCAGGTTCTCCTCTGAGGAGCTCATATGTATCATCTTGCATATATTCTATCCCCCGCCTCTAAGCCCAAGATTGGCCAGAAAGTCAGAGTCAACTGGTGGTGAACTTTGTTCGGCTCTCTGTCAATAATCCGGCTCATTTTTGTTAGTAATTATTAAGTCGACTTTGGGGTAATTTTAATTATCGTTAACGCGGTCAGCAAACACTAAACCTCGCATTTCATGCAGCTTTCTGATCGATGCAGGACATGTGCAGAAGTAAAAAAAAAAAAAAAAAAAAACACGCATCAATACGTTGACAAATGGATGAGTTCACATCAGACAATTATGTAACTTATCAGATAAAAAGCATTGTGTGCACGTACACTTCCTGTAAGACCCTTTAAAACAATTCTGTTTGCTCAGTTTGGATCCGAAAGAACAAAATTAGACAAAAGTCCTTATAGATTAACAATAAGAGGGTGATTTAAAGCTCAGATACTTCATGTTGCTGACTTGCAAAGAGAACAACAAAGCAGCTTACATGCAATAAAATCAACTGACATGATCAATTTAGGACTTTTTCTTTAATAATTGTTTTGGACGGTATAAAAAAAAGTTAAAGTTGTTAAAATAAACAAAAAAAAGTGATGTTTTATCAAAACAATCACAATCTGGAACCAGAATTAGGTTAAAATGATCACAATTTTAGACTACTTTACTGTTTTAGTGTTAATATGATAAATTCCTAAGATTATAGCTATTGCAGCTCTAAATGAGCACATTGCATCAAACACATTTCAAGTTAAACGGGCGTTTCTAGGAAGCCTTGTGTTACTAGTGAATCTGAATCTATTGACACAACCTGACAGTTTTGGAGAAAAGAGATTTAGCAACATTTCTCTGGAAGATCAAAATTAAACATCAAAAAACAGGAACAAACAAGGCCTTCTTCTTCAACTCGAATTAACGCACGATTTCTGTTCAGGGAATTAAAACAATCACCTGATGTCAAGTTGTGTCTCCAAATGAAACGCTCTAATGAAACACAGATTATAGAGAAATCCAAATCAATCAATGCACAGTAAATGTTTTTAACATATATTTATGCATAAGTTATAAGAAAACAGGCATGCAGGGGGTTGGAAATATTATTATAGTGTGGAAAATGACTTATTTAGGTGGATCTTTAATTAAAATTCTAAATATTGAAAGAAATTATATAAAAATTCTAGAGATATTAAAACTGACAAGTAGCTAAAGAGACAATAAGAGTTTTTAATCAAAAGGTTGCTTCTAATAAATCTTAATTACATGAGAGCTGTCCCTGCAGTCACAAGTCTGAGTGGTATTTTTGACCCATATGAAGGTTTTAAAAATTATTTTTTCACCTTAGTTTTTTTTTCTGCATCTCTTTGTCTCATAAATGATTTGACCTATTATGAGTTACTAATTCGTGTTTCTGTTTTAAACCAATTCCAGACACTTGAATGTGCTTCTGGTTCTGGAAAAGAAACTACAGAGACTTCAGCTTATTCCAAATTCCAGACACTTTTATATCTGATTTGAATTTCCTGCTCCTCAGCAAAGCAAGGTTACCGTATAAACCCACTTTGTAAATATAAACTAGAACATTGTGATCCTTTATCAACACTTTACTGAAAATACATTTTCTCTGTTCTGCAGCAAAACAACCCAATTTCAGGGTAGTTTTTTCAGATTTTCTTTTTGTTTTTTAATTGCATTTTGTGGCCAAAACATCTAAATTTGCACTTTTCTGCATAAATGCTACTACTGATAAATGATTTTGGTGCTTGTGGTTTCTGTTTAAAACTCTTTAAGCTGCTTTCATTAGATTGAAAGGTGTTTTATGTAACTGAGCGGCTTCGCTCAGAGAAATTGGGGTGTTAGCATGTTTTCTAAGCTGGTAAACTTTGACCCAGTAAGTAATCTGCTGCAGGTTCTTTCCCCTCAACACATTACAGGTTAGGTCATACCTTATATGTAGAGGTTAAAGGTGCAGGCATGTGACACATTCCAGACTTTGTGTGTGATTTAAAATTTATGAAAAACTGTGGGGGGACTTTCCAGGATAGGATGGAGTTCCAAAGGTTTATTTTTAGCCTAATCAATGTAACCAATATATTTTTAAACACAACTTTTCCTTTAGCATTTTTTCATATAGGCTGATCTTTGTATCTATTTGTCTTTAAAGGGTTTTTTATGGTTTGCAAATATAAGATAACATACAAAAACATACAAAATGTATTAATTTAGATTTAAATTATTAGTAGTTTGTGAGTTTGCCTGACATTAATTCATCATAGTTCCTCATTAGACATAAAAAAAGTTTTTCCAGCTGCTTCCTGCAGAGCCTCTTTTTTTTCCTTCTTCTTTTCAGACGCCTCAATGGCCTCTACAGACCTCTTTTAATCATTCAGATTTGTTACCTAATGAGCACATTCTTGCAAATTACTTTTTTCTTCTCCTTCCTGATGGCTCTCCTGACTCAAAAGCTGTTTTGGAAGTGTCAAAAACATCTGTGACATTTAATGTAAAAAAAAAAAAATTAATAATCAAGCTCCCCCTGTTGCATCATCTGAGTAGGTTTAAATTAAATTTAAAATTCAAATGTACACATTTAAATATTCCTCCTTAAAATAGAAAAAATAGAAGGGAAAAAAATATCTAATCTAACCTGAAGGAGATTGTAGCTCGATAAAAGCCTTAGCTGCACATCTGCAATATTTTCCCTGCTCAAGTTGCAGTGCATTCTGGGAGTTGTATTTTTAGTGGTATTTGTCCTATTTCACATGTTTATCTGCCATCTACAACAACCCAAATATAAAGCATTGTTTGATTTAAATTGTTAATATCAACTGTTGCAGGACAAACTTCCCTCTGAAGGCCTTCATTGGAGCAACGGCGATCTTGGCTCCACCAATCACAACTCTTCCTGCTGACTGAAATTACTCTGACAGCTGCATTGACTCCATTTAGAAAGCCTTCTTCCTGTTTGACTCCTCTGCTGGCCGTTGGGTGGATCCCTAAACTCCAGTGGATAATTTATGAGTGGAGTCAGGAGAACGAGGGAATATCTCATTACAGACCCTCACTCTTAACGCTAATGGTCCAGAGCTTCTCTCTTTAGGAACATAATGACTTGTGGCAGGAAACCCAAAAGGTCCCTTTAATCCGCGTGCAGCTCCTGGGCAGGTGTTTAAATGTTTGGTTTGGTTAGGCTGCGTAACAGGAAACAACTGAAGTTTATCTTTCACTCAGGGTAGATTTGACATTTTGTTCCCGTCATTCTCAAGATGCTCGTTTGTCCATTACAATTATCCCTCCACCGCTGTTAAAGTATTTTCCTGTTTGCTGACCTTTCCCAAGGCTCACCTGATTTTTGCATTAAGCTTTTACTTGTTGCTTCCTGAGATTATTTAATGAAAACCCACAGGGAGAGCCCATTTATCATGGAAACAGAACATTTACAGCCACTCAACCATCATTCTGATTCCTTTTTTTGAAAGAATAAATCCTCTAAAGTTTGATGTAATATTTATTTTTGTTTTTGTTTTGAACCTGCCCATTCAAATATTGCCAAATTGCTTGTATGAGATATATTTAGAAGAAATTCAGATTTAAAAAACTGTTTGTTGCCAAAGCTCCAAAGTTTGTTGTTGTTTCATCACACTGTCAATAACTAAGCTGAGACCGTCGCTGATGAGCTCTGCTGTCGAAGCCTCTCTCTTGTGTTGTCATTAAATTTCCAGGCCGATTCATACCCAACTTACAGAAACCGTTTGAGTTCATTGCAGGCTTGTCAATTCACTTTTCCCTTTGGACTTTAATTGATCAGCCTCAGCTGGTGTCCCGGGTCAGCGCAGGCAGCCATTAAACACTGTTTGAGTTTGAAGTGGCATCAGAGATTTGGAGTAAGATGCATTATCTATGAAAACTGAATCATAACTTTATCTGAATATCTAAAAACAAGGATATGTTGCCATTTTCTTAAAATGTTAAGAACAAAAAACAGGTGCTTCTTATTGAGCAATCAGACGTGTTTAGATATGTGTTTCATAAATATGCACAGTGTTGGGTAGTATCGGAATACATGTATTTAGAATACTGTATTTAGAATACTATTTTGACGTACTGTATTCCGGTACAGTTACTATTTTTAAACATGGTATTCAGAATACAGTTACTTTCATAATACCATTGGAATACTTGTGTCTCCATGTTATGTAAGTTATCTATCCCATAATGCCCCTAAACAACGTGCCTCCATTACCATAATAACCCTACCAAAACACGAGGGTACACTCCCGACCAGCCGGTAGCAACAGGTAGCAGCTAGCCTCGTATGGAATCAGACCAAGAGATGGAGTGGTTGGAGGCACAACTGCAGCTAAATCAACCTACCAGCAGTGGAGGAATAAATACATTCATGTCCTGGAAATTCAAGCTAACTTTCATTCTAAAAAAGGAACGGGGCGAGCGAAATATGACGGTGCAGTGCGATCTTTGTCTGCCAGCTAACAACCTACTAGCTGCGTCCAAAGACTCTAATCTAATCTGAAGAAACACCTTAAAGTTAGTTTTATCTTTCTAGTTTTGCTTCCCTGGTGCTTTATTTAACAGCCTGTATCGTGTTAGTTCTGTCATTTCTCACATTTACAGTGTCGGTGTTGTATCTGAAATGACGTTAGCTTGATTATATTGTTGTGGTTTCCTGCAATTGTGGGTTTCATGTTAAGAGCTTTCCATCTGGAGTGCAATGAACATCAAGAACATCACTTTGCAATAGACTTAAATCGTGTTTTATTGGGGAAGTATTCTAAGTATTCCAAGTATTTAGAATACAGTACCAGGATTAAGCAAAGTAACGGAATACAGTACAAAATACATTTTGAAACAGGTATTCAGTATTCTGTAACTGAATACATTTGCAAAGTATTCTCCCCAACACTGAATATGCATGTTGTAATCTCCATCTTTTAACAAAACAAACTCTTCCCCTTCAAACAATTATAATTTGTATTCAGGACTAGTTGAAGGATTTCTAACAGTTTTGATCTCATTTTAACACATTAGTGCCGAACAAAGTCCTGATCTGTGTATTTTGAGATTTTTTTTGTTGACTTGGAGTTGGTTTTCTTTTGTACTCCAGCTCTCTGGTCATTCAGCCCTTCACACTTCACCTGTCTCTCATCCACTAATCACTCATCCCTGTATGAATAGTCCTCAGTATCTTGAGTTCAGGAGTGTCCGAACTTGTCAATAAGTCAAATCAAGAATGATTTTTTTTTTCTGCATTATAGGCATTGAATGTGATTGTTCAACAGGGTTAACAGCAGCCCTGTTTGGTTGTGGACCCAAATCTTTTTTGTAGAAAACGCTCCATAAATCTACAGACAGAAAATGGTCTCATCTGTTAATAAAACACCAGATTCACTGATCTTTTCCAGTTTCTGTAAACTGAATTCTCCTCCAGTCTCAGCAACAAGAACAGGATCTGAGTCGCTCTTTCTTCAGTGCTGGATGTAGTCACGTTTTAGGAAAGGAGCTCATTTAGCATAAGTCAGCGAGGGTTTATTTACTTAAACTTTAACATTTTGAAAATATTGTAATTGACCAGCATTTGTTTGTTTTCAGGCCTCACGTTACTAAAAATCTAAACATACCGTAGAAAGTGTTATTTTTTGCATCAACATCCTTCTGAAGGATTAAATTCTACCATTCATGAAATTCAGTTGAGGGCTGCACAAAATCAATCTGAGGGCTGTGAGTGGCCCCGGGGCCACTGTTTAGACATGCCTGCTCTAGTTCTTTTCTATGGCCTACTGCTTTCTCCTCGTTATTGCTCTCTGCTGATTAATGCTTAAGGTGTTTTATTTTGCTGTCTCATCAGACATTTTATTTTATCTTTAAAAGTTTTGGGCTTCTTGGTTTCCTGTTTACTAAAGTTGTTTACACATTGTGCTGGAATGTGTAATACTTGTGTTTGTATTTTTAAATCAGCTTCAAGTCCTTTGCTGTCTTTAAAAAGATTCTTGGGCTCTCTGTAGTTTATCCAGAGCCTTTAAAGCATTTTCACCCTCTTGGATGTTTTAAACATTTTACTGCTTGTATAAATTAAAGCTGCACTCTGGATTATTTCATCAAGAGAGTAGTTTTTGAATCTAGCATCCAAAGGCTCCTCCTCAAAACATCTCGACACGCGCGTCCGGTCGCGTGTGCGCGCGTGCACGCGGCGCATATACTTCGGGCATGAACTGTACAGCTCAATGTGTAGGGTTTAATCACTCACAGTTCACAACTCTTATTCCAACAATACTACGAGGGTCTGATGAGCCCTCTCTGTCCCTGCTGCTTCTGATATTAGCTCTGTTAGCACCGAGCTGCTGCTGGACTCTGAAGCTGAACTTGACTCGGCCCTGGATGAACTTTCTGACCAAAATAAACGCGTAACCCAAGTCTTGCCATTCTGTGAGGTGAAAGGTTTAAAAATAAAAATAAATCCATCTTTAGCTGGAGAATGGGTAGGTTTTTAGTAGAAATGAGCCGTGAGTCCTCAGTGAACGGCTGAGACGGCAGAGAAACACACGGAGCGTCCTGTACGACAGCGCCCCCTACTGGTACAGGTTTGGTCGATGCGCGTGCATGTTGAGAGAATGCAGACATTTGAATTTCATTGGCTGAAAAATGTCGGCGGCAAGAAATAATGGAAAGGGGTCTCTAGGAGGAAGGAGGGTCTTCATCAGAATGACAGATGTTGTGGAACTCAACCCATAGATCATAGTTTAGACCTGAAATATCATTTAAAACATTTAGAAAACTTTGATACAGAGAAAAACAATCCAGAGAGCTGCTTTAATCATGAGTAACATAATTTAACTTATTTGACAAAAAACCTTTAATGCCAAAGTAAAAATGGATTTCTAGAAAAATAATGACAATTAAATAAAATATATAACATAAAATGAATGACTGCAAACATTTTTCCCTCTTCACATCAGTATATAGTAGTTGATGCATCTTTGGCTGTAATCACAGCATGGAGTCTGTAGGTCTCAACCAGGCTGAACATCTGGACACATTTCTACTTTATTCTTTTAACTTTTGAAGTCTGGGTTTTGACTGGGTCACTCCAGAACCTCCACTATGTTGTCTTCAAACCATTTCTATGTAGCTTTATCTGGATGCTTCTGGTGGAAAAGAAATCTCCCAAAACACAGTTCTCTTGCAGATGGAATCAAATTGTCCTACAGGATTTATCTAGATTTTTGTGCATTCATTTTGCCTTCTACCTCTACAAGTCTTCCAGAGTCTGCTGCCAAAAAGCATGAAGCTGCCACCACCATGCTTCACAGTGGGGATGGAGTGTTTAATGTCCACCAACTATAGCGTCTTCTCTGTTGACCAAAAATCTCCATTTTTGGTCTCTTCAGACCAAAGAACTTTCTTCCACTTATGGAGTCTCCAGCATGTTTTTTGGCAAACTGTGGTCAAAACTTAATACGTTTTCTTGAACAGTAGTGTGCACTCTCCCATAAAGTTTTGACCGGTGAAGATCCAGGGCAACAGTTGTTGTATGCAGAGCATCTCCAAACTCAGCTGATGGAGCTTGTTGTCCTGGTGGACTCTCAGTCTTCTTCTTGCATAGTCAGTCAATTTGTGAGGACGGGGCCTGATTCCTTGATGACTGAACTCCAGCGGATGTTTGGTTCCTTAAATCTTTTTGCATCCATCCCCTGACTGACACTGTTCAACAACCTTTACTGGGCGTATGACTTCATGTGATGGTATCCAGGAATACAGACTAACCAGTGAATGGATCAGACACAGGTGTGTTTAAACTACAGTCACTACATTCAGGTGGTGTCCATAATACGACTACTAGCACCAACTGGCTGGACCTCTGTTGAACTTGTCATTTTAAAGGGGGTGAAAATTTATGTAATCATTTATTATATGTTGTATATTTTTATTTAATTGTCATCATTTTGTAGAAATCAGTATTCACATTGACATTCAAGGTTTTATCATAAAACTTTTGGTCAAAGATGCCAAATGATTGAATTCTGAATATCTTGTAATTTTTACTTTATTAAATGAAAGCTCTACTGTATTTGAATGGGTGGTAACCTGAAAAATAAATAAAATGATAACCTCGTGTTCAGATAGAAGCAAAACAAATAATGGCACATGAAATCTTTTTGTTCTGACATCATTTATGATCAGCATGTGAAGCTGTTGGAGGCCAATTTACATGTATTTGGCCTGCAGGTCTGCTCAAAAGCACTACAAGGCTCATCTACTTTAATGAGTTTCTACATGATGCAACAATTAACTGAGAGGCAGGAAGCCCACTGATACATCATCCAATACTGTAAGATAAAGGGCATTAAAAGAAGGCCAGAAAACAACCAATGGAGAATTTCCCCGTGATGCTATTACCACACAAGAAACAGGAGCTAACAAATTAACACAACTCTGAAATGACCTCTATATTCAATAGTTAATCAGTTTTTAATTGTTCGGTGAACTCTAATGAAGCAGAGAGGATTAAAACGTGTTCTCACTATCAGCGCTGTGATTTCTACCTGCTGGTTTTATATAGAGAACAAAAATAAAAGCAGAGGTCAAGGAAATCCTCAGTTCGGAAAAGTGTTCTGACTATTCTGTTGAAGAACAACTCATTGTTTGAGATCAGTTGAATATTGAAGCCCCGTCCATGTGACTCTATTTTCAAAACAACAGATTTTTCTGCTGTGTTTGCATATTTTGTTCACATGTAAGTTGAGTTTTTGGTTAAAACATGTTGCTGAAAGTGGAGGGTTTTTTAAAACGGTATTTGGCGTATCTGTGTGGACTAGAAATAGTGAATTTTTAAGAAACGATAGTGTCAAAATTAGTTTCTTGCTTGCCCACTTTGCACCATAAGAATCATTAAAACAATTGATTTTATCTGGATCCTGTAGCTGTTAAACATTGATCTGATGCTCAGACTGACAATGTAAAATTTCATTTAAAGAAATCTTATTTAAAGGTCTTAAGAGAGTCGGACATGTCCAACATCCTGTGAATTGTCTGTTTTTACTATCTCACCTAAAATATGACTACACTACAAACATTTAATTCAAACCCCCTGCAGTCATTAAAGTACATTCATGACCATACTGATGTGAAATCTGCATACAAGCTTTGTGACTGCACATAAGGGCTTCTGATTGGCTCTGAGTTTGAGGTAAAGCTTTGGACCGACCAATAGGCTGTAATCCAGTGTTGACTGAGTTGGTACAGAAGTCCTCAGGGATCGTATATAAAACCAGGAGCTGTGAGAGAGCTCTGCACATCCACGAGTCAACTTATCTTTATTAACAGAAGCTCTAATACTCTAAGGTCAGTAGATGGAAATAAAAGGTTTATTTTGCATTTATTTCTACAACTGATTTTGTTACAGTGAAAAATGTGAAATATGATGCTGTGGATTTTAAAGACTGTGCTGTAAGTTAATATAATAATATTTGAGACTATTATTTCAGTCTTGCTTTCTTTCCACAGAGAATCGTGATCATGCTCAAACTCAGGACCCTCCTTCTTGTCTTCGCGCTGATTTTTTCTCAGACAAACCCCTCAGAGGCTGCTTTGTCCAGGTGAGAGCTTGAGCATGTTTCCTACAAGAACTAAAATGATTTTAACAAGGAAATAATCAATGACTTGTCACATCTGAGTTGTTGACTTCTGCAACTTTTTCCAACAAAAACCTCAAGTTGAGTGTTTTTATGTTGACGACCTGCCTATTTTTCCACACCCATGTTTTGTGCACTAAATAAGTGTTTGTTTTCACATTTAGTAAGGAGTCCATGTCAGATGGCATCACACTATTGAACAAGGAGGCTGAAACATTGCTCAGAACTATCAAGGAGTTCATGCAGATAACCTCTGATGAATCGGCCCAACAAGCGGCTGAAGGGGAGAGGTATTAAGAACCTTTGATTATAGAATTACATCAGTCCATATCTTAGTTTGAATTCTTTATGAAGTTACTTTTATGAATTATTTTCTCTCCGTTAAAACCTCTGAATGCATGGACTGCCCACTCATTCAACCATTCATGTATTCACTATAACATGATTTAAACAACTTGCTTGCAGTATACTGAAGAGAGCATGTTATTTAATAAGTAACATACATGATTTATCTTTATCTTATTTCATTT
Organism: Callopanchax toddi; assembly: GCA_006937965.1. Lineage (NCBI taxonomy): Eukaryota > Metazoa > Chordata > Actinopteri > Cyprinodontiformes > Nothobranchiidae > Callopanchax > Callopanchax toddi. The sequence goes on from SSNR01000015.1 coordinate 695,792, forward strand.
GGATTGCATTTCAAATTTCAAACAGCTTTCTGAGAAACTCCAGAACCTTGCATGTAATTTTTAGTAAATATCTGCATGTTACTGTAAGTTTCTTCTTTTTTTTTTTTTTTTGCATGTTCTTCTCCATCTCTTAACAGCTTGGACAGACCCATGTCTAAGCGCTGCACCGGCTTAAGCACATGCGTGTTGGGCAAACTCTCCCAAGACATCCACAAGCTTCAAACCCACCCTCGCACCGACGTGGGAGCAAAGACCCCCGGCAGAAAGAGGAGTCTATTAGAGCAATATGAGCATGACAGCAACTACTACAACCTCAGACTCTGAGATTTACTCCATCCATCCATTCTGTCTGTCCGCATTTGCATGCTGCATGTGGAAAAAAAGATGTCCTAAAAATTTATAATGAAAAGGTTGTATGTTTACGTTTCTGCTTGCAGAAAAACCACAGAGATCCAAAGAATCTGTTATAGAATTGTGGGAATTTATGCAAAACCTAATAAAAATTTACAGTGGTTCAAATCCTGTCTATATTTTTATTCTTGAATGAATTCATTTTTAGTTGGAAGCTGTTAATTTTCCCAACACAAACTTGACTGGAAGAAAGTGAGTATTTATTAGAAGGTAAAATGAAATAGAAAAAGCTGAAGAATTGATTTGAAACAATCGTTAAGATGCACATAAAGCTCTAATTTGACTGTAAACATGTTACTGGGTTAAAAGTTGATGGTTGATTCTAATTCAGCTTATTTTATCTTAAACATCCTAAATAATTACCTGCTTTTCTTATTCATTCTAGCAACTCAACAGCACAAAAGAGGGCGTGCAACACGGCCACCTGTGTGACCCACCGGCTGGCTGACTTCCTGAGCCGGTCAGGAGGGCTGGGACACAGCAACTTTGTCCCCACCAACGTTGGCGCCCAGGCCTTCGGCAGGAGGAAGCGGCACGGCTCTTTCAGAGTACAAGATCAGACTCGTGGTAGGTATTAACTCCAAACTTTGTTATAAAAACTGAAAATCATGTAAAAAAGAATCAAGGACTCTTAGTTATAAATACATGAACATTTTGCACTTGCTGTATTTGACCAATCTTGTCAAAATATATACAAAAAACTATTTTTTTGGCTTCTAATTGAACCATTTAAAAAAATTCAAGTACTGTGCATAATTTTTAATTATTCCTTAATTGCCTTAAATTTTAATGCCTCCAAGAAGCTAGACCTATTATTTTAAAGTGGAACTGATCCATAGTTCCTTAAGTTTTATTTTTTTTTATTTGTATACTCTTTCTGCTCATCTTCTGTCCAGTTCTCATACCCAACCATGATGGCATACTGCTTGTGCAGCATGCTGTGAATAGTGGACAAGAAGAGGAAATTAAAAAAAGGAAAAATTGTCATGCAAACACTGTCAACACTACCTTAGGGCAAACAAACTGTTCAGTATCTGAAAGTCAGATTTATATCCATGAATTGGAGCAAATTGTGTTTTTGTGACAAACCGCCAACAAAAGCATTGAAATTAGCTTCAAAAAACATGAAAAATTATGAACAGAGATCAAATTAAAAAAAGAAAATCTGACTCCTTGTAGGCAAATGGGATTAAAAAAAACTTTTTGCACAGAACTGGAAAATATTACCAAATACAGCATGTTTGTAAAAATAAAAAGGTGAGTCAGAAGGTGAGCAGTTTGAACCAACCACATGCTGAAGTATCCTTAGGTCCTTAAGGCCCCCCCCCCCCCAGGCACCATTCAAATGGCAGTCCACTGCTCCTCTGGGATGGGTCAAATGCATAAAGGATTAATAATTATTAATGCTATTAATACATTCAACAGGTGTGTTACAAAGAACGTTGCCCTATTGATCTTCTTAGAACAACTCAAGCCTAAACACTTAACTCTATTTTCTTTCCTTTTTTAGGTCTCTGAAGGACAAATCCCCCCTCGAGTGCAGCATCATCATCCTCCAGTAACAGTGTCAACACGTTAGAATAAACATCACTTTGAACACAAACCATCCAGTTTCCAGTCTTCATTTTAGAGATAAAACCTGCAAGGCAGCAGGGTGGATCAGCCTCTCTTGTCATGTGACTTCAGTACAGCGTGTCTAGTAACTGGACATCATTTCTTGTGCATCTGTGCTCTCAACATAACCTCTAGACGACTATGACTTCCTTCAGCTTTGATGTGAAACACTCCTGGTTGTAAATGTTGGATGGATTGTGACCTGGAAATGGGAATAAAATGTACTTTATTTAATTCATACCCTCTTGTGTGACTGTATTGCATTTATTTACACTGCTTCACTACAAGAAAATACATTATGTTTTATTAAAACTAAAATATAAACTAAAACCAACCATAATTTCTGTTTAGCATCGTTTTGTTTGTTCGTCTTGTAATAAAGTGTGCTACATCTGGCTCACGTTGCCCTCTGTTGGTTATGATTAATCTCAATCAAGCAGCACACCAGGGGTTTTAAAAAAGTCTTATTTTATGGATTTGTTCAGTTTTTTTCCTGCAGCATCAGGTTTTATTCAGTTTGCAGTTCCCTCCAATCAGCTCGTGCTATAGATTAACCCCTCATCTCATCTCTTACTTGACATAATCCTTAACAGAACCCAAACTGACCTGTGATTATTAAATCTGACAAGGAGCACAAACAGCTTTTAGACTGATCTACTGTAGCTGCACAAGATAGAAAAGTGGACATTTCTATCAGGTTATAATCAGGTTTATCAGAAAACAACGACCTTTACCCCCCTGACCCCAACCTGCAAAAGTGACTAACTAAAAGAAAAGGCCATTAAAGATAAAATGCTGCTGGAATCATGTGGCTGTAACCAAACACTACACCAAAGTTCGTTAAATAATCCATACTTAAATGTATTTTCTTTAATTTTTTGTCAGGACCACAGTTTTTCATTAACCTTAGCCAATCAGAAGAGGATGTAAAACCCTAAATACAATAAACTAGTGCAACATGGCTTTAAGACAAAAGATGATACATCAGTTTATTGTGTTAGAAAGAATTAGCAATGCTCATTTTCCCTATAGAAGCATAAAACAAAAGTTTCTTTTCTGCATCATATTATGTTTAAATAGTGGTAATCATAATTCTGACCCACTTTTAACCATTACTGGAGTAATCAAACTTTTTCAGATTTTTATTTATTTTATTTGGCAAAAAATGAATTAAACAGCTTTAAAAGAAATTTAAAAAAAAGGAAAAAGAAAGAAAACTTACCAAGAACTTCATTATCCCTGAGGCGTAGAATGACTTTCTGATTGTAAACGTGGGTTTCCTCCGGGTACTCCGGTTTCCCCCACAGACCACAACATGTCCTGTAGGTAGTAATCCAGGACTCTCTTGAAAAAGAGTTTCTGAACCTCAATGGGGGCATTTCCTGGTTAAATATGGATTAATAAATCAAATAAAGAAAGAAAATCCAAGCAGCGTCACCTCATATTGCATTACAACCACTTATGACGACACACTGTTTTACATCAATGATGGTGAAACTATTTTTTCAGGAATTTACTTTTGTTTTATTTAATTGCTGGAGAAGACTCCAAACTTAGAGTTTCATGACCCACATGGGGGTCCTGACCCCAAGTTTTGGGAACTACTCTTCAAGCATAGCAACACATAGTCTGTCCCCCCCCCCCCCCCCCCCCC